>JANAVB010031642.1:0-72500 GCA_029216955.1 Iris pallida | reverse complement strand
AGTTGAGTGCCATTGTTAGCCTACAAACTCCTTAAGAAGTAAAGTGAAGCGACTATTCTGATCTGAGACTATGCTCATCGAAACTCCGTACAATATGACTATCTGTCGCACGTACGTCTCTGCTAGCTTTTCCGTAGACAAACCCACTTTGAAAGGCAAAAAGTGAGCCGGTTTGGTCAATCTATCGACACATCAGGCTTAAGACATAATATCATCTACAACGTATCAAGTTCAAGACAGACGTCATCGACAAGCTATTACATTATAAATATATTTGTACTAAGTCTTTAATTTTTTAATTTATTGAGTCTAGGAACATGTACGTTGAGTCGCACTGAGTCATCTCAATCCCTAGACTTACTTCTCCAAACTCCACCATATAAAACAAATAATTCCTGAACCAAACCAAACCAATCTAGTCCATATAAACTTTCTGGCCCAAAGTAGATAGAATTCGGGCCGAACTCTGTCCTATGCAAAGCTTGGGCCAAACTCTGCCCCCTTAATTTCAGAAACCTAATTTTAGGAACGCCATGCTACTAGCTGTCTAGCGTTCAAATATTTGAGACAGAATTCTGGCCGACCTCTGCCTCCACTGACTAGTATAAATTGGGCTTGAATTCTCTCATTTCAAATCATCTCTCACTCTCAATCTTCTAAGCCTTATACATTCCAGGCCTTACTCTTCCAATCTACTACCCACAAAACTTCCTAAGCACTAAGGTGCTCAAGTGCAATTCAGCTAGAAGTTCTGTGTAAGAGTTAAAAAGAAGTCACTTGGACAATTCTAAGTTTTGCCTCTACAAACTTGTAAGAAGTTGGCGTGCTCTTCTGAGTAAAGGCACGTGTGTGGTACCCTATTTCACAAATAGTAGATTTTAATCCTGAGAGAGTTCATAGACCGGACTAGTCCTCCACGAGGGAAACCAGGTTAAATCGATGTGTTTGCGTATGCTCTTCTGATCTCTCTTAATTTCTGTATTACTACTCTGATTTATATTTCTATTGGTAGTTGCTTCTGGACTGGCATATAGTTGAATTTTTAATTGGTTCATTTTGACACAAACTCTATTCACCCCCACTAGAGTTGCCTACATGTAACTTCAGCCTCAGCGACCCATCTTTGGTGATAGAGAAATCATCTAGCAACCCTGCTCACACCTGCTCTATGATACTCCTCATAGCCACATCATCAAATTATGTTAATCTGACCCTGTTCATTAACTCAAACTGAATCTGTAAGCCCCACATCTATATCTCCATCCCCATAACGATCACCTCGATACCCAAACTATCCAGATATGCCAAAAAATGATGATCCGCTGTCAAATACATAGCTACCGGATACCTGCTCAAGGCATCGACAACTATATTGGCCTTTTCTGGTTGATACTGCAAAGATATATCGAAGGCCTTCATCATCTTGAGCCACCGCCTCTGTCTCATATTCAACTACTTCTGAGTGAACACGTACTTTAAGCTCTTATGATCCGTGAAGATCTCTACACGCTCTCCGTATAGGTAGTGCTTACACAACTTTAGAGCGAAGATAACAGCTGCCAACTCTAGATCATGGGTAGGGTAGTTCTTCTCATGAGGATGCAATTGCCTATATGCATAGGTAATCACCTTTTCGTATTGCTAAAAAACGCAACCCAAGCCCATACCAGATGTGTCACTGTAGATAGCAAAACCATTTGTCCCTGATGGCAACGTCAAGATAGGAGTTGTGGTCAACCTCTTCTTCGACTAATCAAAGGCGGCCTGACACTCCTCGATCCAGACAAACTCCACGTCCTTCCTGGTGAGTCTAGTCATCGGCTCTGTAATTCGAGAGAAGTCCTGGACGATCTTCCTGTAGTAGCCTGCCAGACCCAAAAATCTCTGAATCTCAACAACTGAGTTTGGTGTGGACCAAGACTCAACTGCTGAAATCTTCTTCAGGTCCACTGAGATGATTGACGGAATACCTTGTTTATCAAGTTCATGAACACCGTCGAACTCTTAGATGCTCCTCAGATGTCTTCTAGTAGACCAAGATGTCATCAATGAGACCACCACGAACTTGTCAAGGTATTGACGGAATACCTTGTTTATCAAGTTCATGAACACCGTCGGGACGTTGGTCAATCCAAATGGCATAACAGTGAACTCATACTGGCCGTACCGAGTCTGAAAAGTCGTCTTCGGAATGTCCTCCTTCTTTATCTTCAGCTGATGGTACCCGATCTCAAGTCTATCTTCAAAATAACTTCATGCCGCTCAACTGATCAAATAAGTCGTCAATCCTCGACAACGGATATTTGTTCTTGATAGCGAGGTTGTTCAGTGCCCTATAATCGATACATATGCATATCGATCCATCCTTCTTCGGCACAAACAAAACAGGAGCGCCCCAAGGTAAAGAACTAGATCTGATGAATCCCTTGTCCTGCAACTTATCGACCAACTTATTCAGCTCTGCCAACTCGTTGTTGTTTATCCTATAAACGTGTTACGAGATAGGCTCAGTACTCTACACCAATTCTATAGAGAACTCAACGTTCCTGTCTGGCGACATTCATAGCAACTCATCTGGAAAGACATCCAAGAACTCTGCTATCAACGGATGTGGCAACTTCTCTCCTTCCACTATAGCTCCATAGAATCCATCCTTCTGCTCCGCTGCCCCTCTGACAAACTCGAACTCTGGCTCTCTCGACGGACTAAACAGAACTCTGCCTCATCTACAATCTATGCTAGCATGGTGCCTGCTCAACCAATCCAACTCGAGTACAATATCGTAGCTCGAAAATGGCATTACAAGCAAGCACACACTCAATTCCTGGCCTTCCAGTGAAACACTATATCTCTTGTAAATATCACTGACCAGGATAATGCCTTTCCCGGTTATGATCTTGCAAGTCCTATCAATGGTTCAACAATAATATTGTGGCTAGGAGCAAAAGAGATAGATACAAAGCTATGTGTAGCACTAGAGTCTTATAATGCTAGAGCCGAAAAGGAATCGAGAAGAATATAACCTGTTATGACATCGTCGACGGGCTCAGCCTCCTCAACTGCCAGAGCGAATGCCCTGCCCTAAGCACCCCTCTGCTGCTGATGCTGAGTAAAATGATGCTGGGTCTAGAGTGGTAGACCCCTCGACTGTGCTAAAAGTGGACTAGCTGGTGCCCTCTGAGCTACACCAGCTCCCTGGACTGCCCTACAAGGGTTCTAGGACACCCCCTCAGCTGATGTCCTATGGCACCACATTAGAGGACACCCCCAGCCTCTTCCTGCGAACCTTCCAAATATAATCGGGCTTCTTACAGAAGTGGCACTGAGGGGCAAGCTGCACTGGCCTCTGCTGCTACTGTGGTGCCTGCTGAATAGGCACCTTAGCTCGAGTCTGATGATGTTGTTGTGGTGCCTGGAAAGAATGGTGTGGAGTTAGGGACGCTTAGCAGCCCCCCCGCTACTAGTAGCCCCGAGAAGAAATTACAGTACCTCCTGGGCTTCAGGCCCAACACTCGCTTCATCTTGCGTGCCTCCATAAGTATCTCTGCATACATCTCATAGAAAGAGGGAATGAGGATCTTCACATTCCAAGTCAAACCCTATCTGAAATGGCTTGTCCTAATCTCTGGGTCTCGCACTATGTACTTTGCTATCTTCTCAGTTTTCCAAACTCTGCAACATACTCCTCGATAGACATGCCTCCCTGTTGGAGGTTCTGGAACTGCCTAGCCAAGTCCAACCTATCTGTGGGATAAGAACTTCTTCTTGAATAAGTCCTTGAACTCTACCCAAGTATAGCCCTCTCCAGCAAGAGCTGACTCATTCTGAACCAGTGTGTGCAATATCAAGTAGCTGAAGTCCCACCGCCTCGACCTTCATATCATCTGTGAGGCAGATACCCTTATGAGATGCACGGTATACTCGAGCCAGTCATCAACATAGTTAATGCCCCCGGTCCCTTTGAGTCCCGAGGCCCTAGCCTCTTGAAGTCTTAAATACTACTCGGCCTCTGTTGTTGCTGGATTGGAGCTCCCCGCTCCACTATAGCTAGAGTAAGTTGTGGACGACCTCTATGTCCTGACGTAATGTTTCGACTACCTTTGATGCCTCGGACTGGGCCCTCTAGGCCTCAAGCATCTTCTGAAAGAAGGCAAACTCTGTCCCATGTCGGTAGGTACTGGAAGCAGAAGAGAAGATCCTCCAGGACAGAAGGAGGAGTCCGCTGCGTAGGACGAGGTTGGAATACTAGTGACAACTCCGGTCGCAGCCTCCTGTGCCGATAAAAGCACCCACAATGATCTCAGGAATAGTCCTCTATACTGGCGGAGGAGCACCCTCGAAGCGGCTTGATACTCCTATTGCAGAAGAAGCAATGGGGTCAGGCCCACGGGATTTAGCAGACCTCTCTGTATCTGTCGGCCCAAACTCTTGATCTGGTCTTAGCCATTGTGAAGACAGATCGAAATAAGGAAATCAAATGGCACAAAATATATTATATCAAAGGAGGACAGTTAGAGTACAAGAATCAATATCAAAGAAAGGACAGTTGCATAAAACAATAAATTAGAAGTTTTTTTTACTAATTGTGATTGAGTATCCTTAGCCTATAGCCTATATCCTATGCATATATATAGGCTTATAACAACACTCTAAGTCGAGTGCCACTACAAATCGTACTAATTGCGACTTTTGACCTGCATAGGCCACCACTAGAAACGTGTCATGACCCCACCCTGTGTAGGGGCACAAGTGCATAACAAACGCCCAGCCTATACCGTCGGGTCGGTGGTAGAATGCTGTCTAGGTCTACTAAACTAGCAGTGAATAATGACCTGTCAATATACTCCTCCAATTGGAGGACAACAATGATATAGAAAACTCAATCACAATCTATAAAGGAAAATAAAATAGCACGATAAAAGTACTAGCATAAGAGAATTATCCAGAAGTGCCCAACATCAAAATAATATCCAGAGTCTGAGTCAGAATATAGCAATACAAGTTTATAGATAAATAACATTCTAAATAGATAGACAGTGCTGGAGACATCTAATATAAAACCTAGTCTACTGGATCACCACTACAGTCTCCTCAGTGAAAACTAGCCCTCATGCTGAAGTCTCCTGATCTATACCTACTACCTCATGCGGACCGTTAGTAGGTATGCACTCGTCCTCATTGTTGTCTGAAAAATATATCCAGTCAAGATTGGAGCGAAGTATATTTCTAATAACAGTTCTAGCAATGATATGAATTATGTAGCAGTAAATAGAGAGATAATACAGAATGAGTAAAATGTACATAAAAGTAACATGGCATAGGTAAGACTGTAAACAAGTATAAAAGTTAAATAGGTTATATCATATACAAGAGTCAGGAAATCTATACTAACAATGTGAGTGAGTACTAGCTTCGATATGTGGCTGGCTTGGGAACTTGCACAAGAATTTATGGCCTGGTTAATCATACGGGATGGTATGATTAACACTCACAAGAAATAATATATGCACAAGGAAGGTATTTGACCATATATCTAGCTAATACTTCCTGCCCCTGACTGATACAGTAGATCCAACTATGACACATCATGACACGAGATATCTGGAAAGGTAGCTAATCCTCCTATGGACCGTGTCTATACAATGCACAAGAACAATGACAAGGCTTGCACAAGGTATACCGGATGTATGAAATAATATCTCATGACGGAATCCAAACAATACCAAATCCGTGTGAACAATGTGTAAGAATCAAGGATATCTATACTAATACAATAAATATAAAAAATAACATAGATGAGAAATTATCAGAGAATGTACTCGCCTGAGATCAAATATAAAGTATCAGTGATGTCTGATACGACACCTCGAAGACCTAAATATGAATATTATATTAATATCAAGTTTGGAATTAAAACAAGTCATACTAGTCCATTTCTAGATCATAAAGTCCATTCTAGGTCAAATTAGTCAAACTAGGTCAAGTCTAGATCAAACTAGTCCAATTTGCTATTTCTAGGTTGTATCAGTCTAATTCTAGGGTTTTGAGTCCATATGCTAGGTATCTAAGCTATATTAGTAACCTATGGTATTAGAGTAGCCTATTACCCATTATCCGTATTTAACTCAATACTAATATAGATGTCTATTGCCTAGGTTAATTTAGTTATTACCTATGCTTAATTAGAGACCAAAGCCTATCTCAATCTGGGATATTACCTATGTATCTAACTACCCATTATCTAACCCCTATTATCCTATAGGGGAACCAATACCTATCTAACATGTCCATTTGTTCCAATGCCCTTTACCTATACATTACACTTTAATTCCTTCACTCTTCCTCTTCACTGTCCTGTCCTCAAGGACTAAAACTTAAGCCCCCTTCCAACTGTTCAGTCTTCAATTGAAATTTCAACACTCATTAGTTCAGTCCTTAACTGAACTTCAAACACTCTTCAGTTCACTGACTGAACGGATACTCAAAACAACCACACTTCTCCCCTTTAACTCCCTACTCGAGCCCCCAATCGCCATCTGCTCCTGTTCTTGTTAGGAGTTCTCCCAAAAAAATTGTCTAAGATACCATATATTGATACAACTTTTTTTCTTTTACCTGAACCTAAACATCCCTGTATCAGTCCTACTGATACTCTTAAACCCCTTCCATTCACTGTTCAGTTTTTCCCTTATTTCTAGTACAGGCTTTTGTATGTACCCACACTAGACTGGGATCCCCCTTTACTTCATTTGGCTGTACCAGTGCACTTTGGTGCACTAGATCAGTGTAATTTGTACTGCCTGCTTCCAACTGGTAGCTTCTTTCTCTCTGAACTGATACCTATCTCCCACTTCACTTCACTGATAAATCAAAACCCCTTTCCTATCTATCCTATCTCCTTCTTCCTATTACTAATACTTCTAACCCTCTCCATTACCTATTAACTAGTTCCTTGTATCAGTCCTTATGGACTGATACATCAGTTCCTTCTCTAACTACCTGTCTGCACACACAAATGAAGCTTCCAATGCCTATTACCTGCTGTTCAAATCGAACACAATGAGTCCCCAATGCCTCTCCTAATCTGGATTGGCACTGACTGCTCCTAACCTCCTCTATTACCTTCACTTCCAACTGGTAAGTGAGCAACATGAACATCATATATAGCGCGCGCGCAACACACACACACACACACACACACACACACACACACACACACACACACACACACTCTCTCTCTATCTACATATGGTTAACAGTTAACCATACAAATCCATATTTGTATATATGATAGTGTAATATCATTCTAATATTAATATGTAGGAAAGTTCAAATATATGAACACAACTATCGATATATAATATGCCATTATACATATAACTATATATTTGTATATATATACATTATATATATATATATATATATATATATATATATATATATATATATATATATATATATATATATATATATATATACTCTAATGCACAAGCATATAAGGATACTCAAATTTAGTGAGCCATTTGGGCTAGTGTCAAGTGTCATGATAATAGAGTGTTCACCACATGTGTTGGAGTCCAAAAAATCCCAAATTGGTCCCGTGTCCAAATACAACATGACACAACCTATTGGTATCCATTATATACATCTATATATACAATTTATATACTCTAATGCACAAGCATATAAGGATACTCAAATTTAGTGAGCCATTTGGGCTAGTGTCAAGTGTTATGATAATAGAGTGTTCATCACATGTGTTGGAGTCCAAAAAAAAATCCCAAATTGGTCCCGTGTCCAAATACAACATGACACATCCTATTGGTATCCATTTGTGGACACTATACTAGCCTCAAACACTACTCACATGTCCATTTAGCCTATAGGATAATATGACAAACACTTAGTGTGCCACCCTCGGATTTCTTCTAAAAGTGGCACAAAACTCATTGTAACTTTCAAATAGAGATTCATTAGAGTCTCAAAACTCTTCCTATGGGTAGTCCTAACACATGAGTGAGTTCCTAACAGTGTCATGCATGAAAATGATATTTAAACTAAAATAAGAGTTTTACCTATTGGGAGATGGATTCCCAATGAAACTCTTGGAAATGCCTCAAGTGTCAAGTATGACACAATCTCCTAAGCTTTTGGACTGCTCTCCTGGAGCTCCTTGGTTTACAAGCTCCAAGTCTTCTAGGATGAAGATTAGGGAAAGTTTTGAAGGATTTTGAAGGAGTTTTGATGGAGGAAAGTGTAGGAAATGCAGAGGTTTTGTGGTGAACTCAACTAGGTTTCTTGGAGGCTCAAATGAAAATAAAGAAGAGTGAGAGAACCCTCTCATGTTGGCTTCCATAAATGAGCCCTAAAACCTACTTTGAAATGTCCAAAACATCCTTCAAGTTATCATGAACACTTAACTTAATGTGGGATAGTTTCTAGTCTAAGTGTTGGGTTAATTACATTCCTAATCTTGACTCAACATGACTTAAATGTGGCTAGTTGTGTTCATCCTAAATTATGGGTCCAAGTGGTCATGTCTAGTCCAAATAGGTCCACTAATCTAAGGTCCAAAAATAGACTAGTCTATCAATAAATGCAACCTTCACAAGCAATTAATTAAAGAACTATACATACAATATAAATAATATAAAATGATAAAAATAACCCCATCTAGGATTATAGTAATGACAGTACTGGCTTGGCTAAGAGTAGTACAGGCTTGATTTGAAAGAGTAGCTCGTAGAAAACACTTAGAAATGAATTGAAAAGAGAAGATTGAATGAATGAGTGATTTGGAAATGTGAAAGTTCTTCTCTATTTATAGTGTTTTTATAGATCAAATTCGGGTAGAGTTCGGACAGAGTGCGGATGCAGAATCTCACATTCGAACATTGGATGCAGATATAGAGGGATTCAAAAACAAATTAGAAACTGAACCGGACCGAACTCGGGCCAAGTTCTGCCAGGGTCAGGATCGAACAGTTTTGGCCAATTTTGGTTAGGTTTTGGGATTTTTAGTATGTGGACTTTTGGATTATGTATATATGGATATGTAGGCTATAATTTTTATATACTAAGAAAACCTAAGCCAGTACTGATCCAGATCAATCTTACATATTCTTTTTAGACTAAAAAAATAAAATTACAAAAGAAATATAAAAAAGGCTTGATCTTGATTCCAGGGCTTTGGATTCTTGATGATGATGCAATGTTTGTACTTTATAGCAGTAGGACGCAGATTTAGGATACATACATTCTTCTAACTTGAAACCTGTAAACTTGTAGTAGTATGTATATTTTGTGTATCGACCAAAGTTGACGTTGATTATCAAAATCAGGTGTGATTATTAATCAATGGGCCAACAACCCTTGAGTTGAAACAAGGTGAATATATTCTATCCTGTCATGTATAATAATCTTTGTGCATGATCTGTGTACCTACATCATTCAGTCCACTGACCCCTATCTATATGAAGGTGACTTGGATTCCAAGCTATAAGGGACTATATCTTGATACAACGGGCCGTTATCTTTCGCCGGGTAGCAAGTCCAGTGAAAGTCCCGCAACATCTGTAATATGATACGCCCTTTCAGCTTAGCTAACAAACCCTACTGAAGGTCCCACAATACTGTACTTAATAGCACCACTTTCCCCTGGGAAGAAACGATCTCGGTGCCCTGGCGTATATCGTTCAAGAAAATCTATCCACACCTATACACATGCTATTCCACTTTATTTGTGACCATGCAATACGCGTCTTACTCATATAACACAAACACAATTTGAGTCTAAAACTCAGATATCGTATCATCTCTTATTATCAATCTTCCATCTCATGTTCTTATACTTCGATTCATTATTTCGTGGCGCCGTGCATCAACTAAATATTTTAAAGTAGCGATCATAGGTCTCAACGCACCAAGGCACTAAGCCTTTTTGCGTACTCAGCAGTTCCATAGCATTTGTGCCACAACTATCACTTTGCATTTAAAGCCATATTTCATAAGTCCCGTGCTCATATGCATATTCGATATAGTTATTCAATGTTCTACAAACCCATACATTTGATGCACACCTCGATACGGTGTTTCAATGTTCTATGACTTAACGTTCATTGTTATGAAACTCGTGCACTTGATGCATGTGATCCTTTTAATGTTCTTAGACTTATGTTTATTCCCTTTGATTTGTGTAATTCAGGCACGCCTCGCTAGAGTATTAATATTCTACAACTCGTGCACTAAGGCACTAGCCTCGATATAGACTTTCAATGTTTTAGCCCTCTAACTTATGCACGGAGGCACGCCTCGATAAATGTTCTACGACTTATGCCTTGAGGTATATTTTGATTCAATTGTTAAATGTTTCGTGACTCGTGCATTTGATGCACTCGTCGGTACAGTTATCCAATGTTCCATTTCAATTTGTGCACTTGATGCACGTTTTGCCTCAATATTCTATCTTAGTATTCGACACGCACTATGATTTATCTCAATCGAGCCACATCTGTAGACTCGATAGGTTAACTTAGCATACAAAGGTACATTTTAATTAGGCATGACGGAGTAGGAAAGAAGGGTCAAAGTCCTCCCACTTAATCGATTCGCCCATTCTTCTCGTCGAGTCAATGCGGCTCGATTCTTTAACTTCATTGTTGTCATTACCAATTTTCCAAATAGGAATAATTTTGTTATTTCATATTTATATAATATTGTGAATATTTATTATTAATATTGTGTTAGTTATTACGGTTAGTGGCTAGCATAATTTTTAGACTTGTATTAGTGAACCGATTAGCCTAGACACTAAACTAGAGCCAAACAATTAGCATAACATGACTCATGCACCAACTCATTGGACTAGGTCCAATTAGACCCATTAGTCATGACCATTTAATAAAAATAGGGATTAGACTATTTACCGAAATAAGTTTGAACTTTTCCATGTAGTAGTTAGCTCATGACAACATTTAAGGGGTATATTAGCTATTGTAGATTAGCCTAATCCTAACAAACATGGTCAGCCATAAGAGGAAGGGCTCCCTATCATTTTATTTCATTCTATTATTCTATTTTCTCCCAATTTGCTGTTCTTTCCCAAATTGAGCCATTCCTCCACCAATCCCTCTCAAATGTCACTCAAACCCTCATCTATTCCTTTCATTCTCTACACTAGAAGGAGCCTCGGAGCTTGGAGACTAGGAGCTCAAGAAGAGGAGTCATTTACTAGGAGCTATGTGTTCGGATCGTATCCATTTGACTTTTTATTGGAAATCCATCTTCCAATAGGTATACATATCATTTTTCCTCTAATTAGACTCTGTTTGTGGTATTGGACCCCTAGGAATTCACCCATGGACTAGTACTACCCATAGAAAGAGGTTTGAGACTAATGATTCTCTATTTGAAAGTTTTAATGGATTTTGTGCCATTTTTAGAAGAAATTCGAGAATAGTGCACCAAGTGTTTGTCATTAGGTTTGTTAGACCTATTTAGATTATATTTGGTTGAGTGTGTCTAGTTTCGTGTCCACAAATGGATACATATAGATCGTGTCATGATATGGTAGAACGCGGGATCAATCTGGGATTATTTTTCCTCCGACACTTATGGTGCATATGTCCAATTACACATGACACTTGACATTAGCTTAGAATTGCAATAATTATGTTCTAATATATATATATTAGACTTATTTATGTTGTTTTGTAGGATTCGGACAAGGTTTAGTATAGGTATCTTGGCCGTATCACAAGCATATTGTAGAATAGTGCGATACGAGGGTGATACATGCCAAGTGTTTGTGTTTGTGCATGTGTGTGTGTGTGTCTTGTGGATACGCATAAGTATGTGTCATATTTAGATAGGTGTGTGCATCGATCGGTGGTCGACCTATTTGGTCATAACCGAAGTCGAACTAAAGTTAATCGGTTTGAAAATAATCACAGCTGAACCAAACCAACCAATTGGTCGGTTCGGTTTTGAAACAGACCGACTAGGTTCGGCTAATCGGATTTTATCAGACAAAAAAATTTCAAGTATATAAAATTGTTTCATGAAGTAAATTCACGAAAAAATAATCATAACCATCTCCTGTTTGGAAGATGTTTGTATGAGATACTAAAGTGGAGAGTAATCTTCTAAGTAAATCACTTGTATAATAATTTTTTTCCATAAATCCAAAATAATTCTCGAAAATAGACCATAACCTAATAGATCATTTATTGAAGATGGAAAATAAACATATGTTACCTTAAGTAGCCGGCAAAGACCTGGATCGGTCACTCTAGGTAACATATGTTTACATCGTTAGGGAGAGCGGAAGTCTGAGATTTTAGAATATGAGCAACCGCCTCTCCATCCAATGACTCTAAACCGTGAGATGGATAAGTTAGACCAGATATAAAACTAATTTTATATTATTACTAAGTTCAATTTGGTTCGGTTTAAGCGGTTTTTGGAATGACCAAACCATGAACCGAACAAAATGATAGAATTGGGGATTCCCAGGACCCCTAGTTTGGTGTGCGTATAGATCGATGGAAGTTTAACAGATCTAAGACGTGTTCTAACCCTTCATAGCGGAACTAGGGTTCACAAATTATACCTGCGATGGGAAGAAGAAGCCACTTTCCACAAACCTCGAGCAGTCACTATCCTAAGATCTTTTGTACGTATTCCTTCCTCGGGTTGGACGTTGTGTGGGCGACGATCTTCCAATCTTTTTTCTTCTTTGCAGCCCTCCCTTTCTCTCTTTACATGAATCACGAATTTAGAGAAAGCTTCTTATTTTCGACAAGATAATGACGACCAGAGAATAGAGGATATTTATAAGGCTATGACAGGGACCATAAGAAGAAATTAGGGTTAGGTCTCCTAACAAATCTGGGTATCTCGTGTTCAACCCGACGTATCGGGACATAGATTCCTTTTATAATCAACAACCCATCATACATACAATGTTATTACCTAATTCATAGAGGTTGTTGACCCGTAATGAATCTCACTCTTTTATGAGTCAAAGTAATACACACTGCATAAACATGTCTGTTATTATATCCAGATTAAGAGCATAAGCATCCATAATAACGGAGGTGTTTATTCACTTATGTAGTCAGTACAAAAAGAACAACCTCAAGTGATCCTGCTCACTGCACACAAAGTATACTAGTGTAAACCTATAGTCAAGATAAACTAATACCAGATTATACTACAACCTTTCCAATGGATTGTCCAAGTCCATCTATGTTGTGAACTATTTATATATTCCATAGGGAACTGATAATATGATCTTCTCTGTGACACCACACACCACATCATCTACAATATAGAATATCAGACACTTGTATTAACACTTGCAACGAATACAATATGCAAACATTTGTCTATGTGATTCTCATTCAAAATTTAAGGAAATAAAGTTAATACAAAAGTGGTGCTTTTAGTATATAACCCTAACAATCTCCCACTTATCCTCAAAGTATTGCTTTTCAGTATACTGTTACAAATCTTCCATTTATACTTAAACCATGCTGCTATACATCTGACTCCCATTCCCTCAACATGACTATCAAAAGTCTTAGCTGGTAAGCTCTTTGTAAAGGGATCATCTAGGTTGTCGGCTGCTGCTATCTTGATCACAACAACTTTTTCTTTCTTTACGAAATCTTGTATCAAGTGGTACTTGTGCTCAATGTGTTTAACTGTCTTATGGGCTCGTGGTTCCTTCGAGTTTGCAACTGCACCACTATTATCATAATAAAGTATAATTGCCTTAGGCAAAACTAGGTACCATATCCAAGTCCAACAAGAAGTTTCTGAGCCAAACTGCTTCTTTCATTACCTCAGAGGCTGCCACATACACGACTTCCATGGTGGAATCAACAATACATTTTTGCTTGATACTCCTCCACACAATAGCTTGTCACGCCCCAGAACCAGAATACTGGATAGCGGAGGACAGACACAGCCAACTATGTACCTTGAAGTGCAACCCACCTTGCGATACGGTCATGGCTGTCTAGATGCATGCGGGTTTAACTACAAGCCATTAGTTCTTAAGGTCAAGAACAAGCCTATTGTCTCAATCTCAAACAAGCAAGTAAATGTAACAAGATGGTAGATCATCAAACATACAAAGTAAGGCGTCCCATACATTACATATTCAGATGATCATGAAGCTAGTCATACAAAATATGAAGACTAGCAAGAGTTTAAGTCGTACATGATCAACCCTAGGATTTATCAATCATGTTACAGCCCATAGGCAGACAGGAAATATAAGCTTTCAACACGAGCTAACACTTGCTCGGCGGCTAAATGCCTCAAAAGAATAATTTACAATAGAGTGGAAGAGCAAAATAAAACCCACTTGTTGCCAGGATTACGTCTGTTGTTCACCATATGGCTGGAAGACAGGTAGATCCTCGGGTGCTATTCCGAAATCTGGCCATACAAAACCAGCTAGGTCAGAACCCAGAAGAGCAAGTACCATAAGAGAGGCTTCACTTAGGAACTAAACTAGCATATTAGATCACAAGACATAAATAATAACATAAAAACTAGAGTTAGGAAAATAGGGGGATAAACGATAAGATAACTAAGAAATTATACCGATAACCAAGTTACAACCCGTAAACCAAACAAGGACGGGGGTTGTAACCCTTCACTTAAACCGAGCTTAGACTCTAACCATTTATCGACAATAGTAAAGCATAAACAGTAATGCACTAAAGTAATCACAATTGGTACTGTCTAAACAAGGCTAGACTAGATTCCATTCATAATTTACGGCCAAATAATGTGTACGGCTTGATACTTTACCTAACTAAGGTTGTCTCAAGCCTATTTACTAGCAAGATGCAATGAGACGTTCCAACAGTCACAAGCCCTACAGACTATCCATGTTACCCTGACGCAGGTTGAGAGAGTTGATTAGGTGACTTGGAGGTGCAACACATGACAATGTGCTGGAAATGTGCCCTACTCGACGGTAGGCTACAAGTCCTCTTAAGGCGCTCAGATAACAGGATTGCCTGTGACTGGAAAATCTCTTTATGAGCTACTTGATCAATCTAGTCATTATCCTAGTCAGATTTAGTATGAATCCCTGACCATGGTAATCAGGAATCCATATCCTAGACATGATGCAAGATGAGACATATAGCTTGTATATGCACAATCATCCACGGTATCAAGATAAGAGTTACTTAGCAAGTCAGGGTAGCTGTCGCAATAGCCTTTCATGATTATCATGTCATGTCGGATTACTTGTTACTTGTCAAGATTACTTGTCAGGAGTGCGCCTCGATGGACTACTCTCAAGATTGTACATGTCTACATGTCTTATGAAATTACTTATCATGTCAAGAGTGCTTGTCAAGAGTGCGCCTCGACGGGCCACTATCAAGATTGTACATGTCGTGTTCATGTTAAGATCAATACTGGCAAGTCATGTTATGCTCAACAAGTTATCGAATCGGTTTGTCACAAAATAGGTCAATTACAAGTCACATACACGATCACAGGCAAATACAACTAGAACTAGGAGAACATGCATAGGGGCTGTCACGACCCGCACCCGCTTTTTCGGATACGAGACGTGTCCAAGCCAGCCTACGTCGCAGAGTCGGTGGTAGAATGCTGTCAAGGCCATGATGCTCAAAATCACATAAAGAATAACTTCATTGCTCATTCACATTTCTAAAATTTATTACAACAGTTACAAGATTTATATTTGAATGAAAATACAAAATTCTTGCACATATTTGAAATGGCTACGACATCTATCTAAAGTCTAAGTTTTGGCCGACAAGTACACCCGTATCTCCCAATGCTAAGAGAAGCCAGAGCTAACCTAAAAAATGTTGATTTCTAGTCAGGAATGAAACAAGCACACAAACCGACGACAATGCAAAAACACAATAGAATTCACAAGACATGAAAATAACATATGTGAAATAAAACTAAAAAGTAACTGATGTCATGGCATGTCTAGAAAGAAAGTAGATAACTCTACAACATGATATTTCAACTAGTCGAGCATGTAAATGGGGTGACATGGCAATTGATGTAGAAGACAAGAAAAGATAAGTGAATGACAACTATCTACGTGTTTTGAAATATTATTTTCAACGTGTGAACGACTAAGGGGTAAATACGACACCCTGCACGTGTTAGGTGCAGCTGCTATCGGTCAAGATCAGGCATTTGGGATATTTTTGGATAGTTCACACGTCTACTAGGATACTTCCCCACCCAGCTAGTACTCATAGAATCAAGTCGCAAGCATGGTAATCATGTAATGACAATCAAGAAGTATAACAAATCTATGATACTAATCTCCGTGTGACGAGTGTGTCAACAAGCAGCAAGACATATGTATAACCATGAAATGGAAAGACTACTATGAATCGAAACAATCAGAAACTGTACTTGCCTGAGGTCCTTTGCTGGTGAAACCGATAATACAATACTACGCAGTGACCCACAACAGTCAAACTCATACAACAGTCTTCGGATGCTGAAACAGACAATACCAACATTTTCAGAATAGTCAAACTAGCTAGGATTGCCTGTCCTTAAGTCCAATTCTGGATGCAGGGGCAAAACGGTAATTACGGATCAAAGCGGTATCCGCCGTTGGATCCGCTTTGCACCAAAAAGCGTGCCAGAGTCAATGGTCTCTAAAGTTATCAAACTACATGTCTATGGATTCATTTTGATGATACAAACCCAACCATATGTCCAAAGTTGGATTTCGACAGGCCGTACACAAAATTGCCCATTGAGTCGGATCGTGGGGCCCGCGAAACGACGATCCGATCAACTGTCTCTGAATCAGACCAAACTTGGCATACCGGACCAGACAAATGATACGGTCCTATTGGTGCAAGTTTTGTTTCGATCTGACGAACATGCACAAAGTAATTGAAAAATTTGCAAAGAGGCCGATACGGTAAATTTTGACGGATACGCATCAAATTCGTCGTGCACACGCAACCAATTTGAATTCTGTCAAAGCCCACACGTCCGCAAAGTCGATACGCACCTTTCGATGCTTTCTGTTCCCGACCATGTCGTCTGGTTTGGCGGAACGCACATCGTATCGGAGGAATTTTCTAGATTTTTAATAATTTGAAACAGTTTTTTCGCCAATCTTTGGAATCCAATTTCTCGGCACGTAGTCGATGAAATCAACTTCTATAAATTGGGTTACAGAGCCCTATAGTTTTTCTAGGACTGCCTTTAAATAGATTTCTAAATTGCTCAATGGGTCGACCAATTTTGGTCTTCCAAAACGGGGTCGGGGATGTCCGGTTTGCTATTTATAAAACAGGTTTTTGACGATATTTGTATCGATTTATCACAAGGTTTTAATCTGTTTCAATTAAAACTAATTTATGGCATAAATAAAAGTGTAGTTTGGGATCGTACCGGAAGAAACGGTTCGTAAAATGAACCAGCGAGTGCGAAGAATTCGAATGACGAAGTTGTACACCCTGCTGTCACGACTGCTCTGCTTTTATCACGCGCGTACGCGTTCCAGGCCCACTCCGGCCGCATGCGACGGTGCTATGGTGGCCGGGGTTCGTGCGTAGAGGTAGGGGTGTCGGCATCTAGGGGTGTTTGGAGTTCTAGGATTTCCCACTCGATTGAAATATAAGGGAAGGACGTCGGGTCGGCTGTGAGTAAAGTCATCTGGCTGAACTCACCCTAGCCCGAGCAAACCCAGCTCCCCCTCAAATTCCTAATTATGACGAAAGTCATCTGTCATAATAATTAGCTAAATAATTATTTACAAAATCTAAAAATTACCATTTAAATCAAATAAATAATAAAAAATATTTCAAAATTTTCGGGAAGAGGAGTTACAAATCTACCCACCTTAAAAATAATTTCGTCCTCGAAATTCTATTTCATAACTATTCCTTAAAATTCAAAAAGAAAGTCTACCTTAACCTTACTCTCCTTAAATTTTAATTTCTCAAAATAGTTTATATCCTCCTCCTAGCCATTTTGTAACTACATAACCTCTAGGACTTCTACCCACCTTTGGTCACACTACTCCTCAAAACTAAAATCTTATAATCTTCTAACTAGTTGCTAACAATTCTACCAACAGATATCTACTGCATATGGCATCTATAATCCTCTCCTATCTATTAAGCAACCCAAAATTTAACAAGCAACAAATTTACACAAGTAGCTAAGAAATATTGATAAATTCTAATAAGCATGACCATTCGTCGTTCTGAAATAAGAAGGACAGGAAGATAAAGAAGAATAATCGAGAGCAAATATGAAGTTTCAAGAGCGGTAGTGAGTATCCAATGATGCAGATAGAAAGAAAGTTTATGAACCTTTGACTTATTTGCTAGATTGGGCTACTTTAGTCCAGTCACTTGGTAAATTGAAGAACCCTTCATTTCTTAAAGGGACTTGCAATCCGTGCAATATAGAAGTTCCGTTCTCAAAATTAATCTAAACAAGGTTCCATAATAGAACAAAATTTAAGAAATCAAGATTGTGATCTATTCCGTGGTTATTTAAATACACGAGCAAGGGATATAAATGCAATACAAGATCGTATCGTGACTTCCAGGTAGATGGAATAAGGGTTATAAATGACTTCACATTCTAAGAGGTGGAGACTACATAATAGGTATAGGGACCTATTTCAAATAGTTCGGTTTTATAGTCCAAATATAGTGGTATGTATGGATGGATTTTACTAGGTCTTAATGGGTTCCCTGATTGGACATCATTCATTGGTTGGATGAACCTTGGATTTTAATCTATATTGACTGGACAAGATCCCAATGATAAAACTATTTCTACTAGGTTAGGGTAACCTAGAATAGGTTTTCACCCAAGTGGTTGAGCTAGTTGCCAGTTAGGATGGTTAACTAGGTCCCTAAAGCTCAAAAATACGCCTTCAATGACTTTTGTGTTTAAGTAGTACGTGAGGCCTCAATTGGGTGGCATACTAGTGGCATGTGCGTAGTGGGCTTCGAGTAGATCACAACCATATATTGGGTCGGATGAATTGAGTCGAGGTTGAGGCTTTAATGGAAGTCGGGAAGTATACCGGTATTATGGTAAGGGTTATAGCTAGTCCTTTTGACCTGAAAGTCATACCACAAAAATAGAGTACAAGGAGATGTGTTTGAGTGGGACATGATATACCTAGATGAAGGTGGACTCATCTAGATCTTGCATATGAAATTTGTTAGGAGGTAACAGCTAGTATTACGCTCCGAATATTAATGTCATGGTCAGGGACACCAAGGATCTAAATAAAGTGGGTGTTTATAAGGCACAAATTTTTCTATCCTAGTGGGAACCAACTTATCTGTTCATCGATAATACTAGTAAATCCTAAAATTTAGAGGCTGACATCCTATATACTTCAGGAATTTATTTTTCGAATTTGAACCAAGACAAAGTTTACGATGAATGGATTTAGAGCAATTCAAGTCGTGATCATGGGGTAATAGATAACATGATATGATAGATATGGATCAAGTTTGAAGATCATTTTCCAATTTCAAATAGACAAAAAGTGATTCCACAATATCTTTCATGGCCATAAATGATATGGCGAGCTAAGGTTAACATTCTGGGTATAACTTTGCTCAAATACGGGCATTTGCCTTTCTTCATTAAGAAAAGGGAAAAATAATAAAGAGTTCCAGGGATGGGGAATCGAATGCGAATACGGGGTTCCAAAGGGGATCGCATAATTCGAGAGAGTTTTCAAGGAAGTTGCGGATGAGATCCTATAGACATCTACATCTCAATCCGCGTAGGTTAATCAGAGGGAGAGCGAACTGAGTGCACTAAGATTGATCAGACCGTAATACATCAATTCTGATTAGAAAATATGTTAGTAGGCATCCCCAATAAACATATGTCTTGAATCAAGCTCGATAAAAGAGTAAGCTTGCAAAACTAGGCTGTAATAGCAGCATTGGTCAAGATAGTCAAAATACAAGTATGCGAGATTTTTGAAAGGAGGCACAAGTAGTTCAAGTTTTGTGAGAATCAAAACCTTACCTGGTGTTCTTACTTATACAGTCATCCTACTATCTTCTTATTCGTAAGGCCTTGGTCGACTAATGGGTTATTGACCTCTAAATTCTATATTCTAGGTAAACATATTAGTGTCAGTCAATTACCTCGTTAATAGATCACAAGGATCACAGAATGCTAGGTTAGGAAATATGCTACCCAACCTACAGAACTTTCACTAGTATTGGCTTTGGATCTTAGGGGACATACATGGCATTTTCCTATTCTCTATAGTATCCTAAACTTGTAATCACGTCTGAAGTCATTTTACCGAGAATTATGCCTCGCCCGTATATTCTGGCTGTGGTAAACCCTTAGTTCCGTGGTTTAAATGTGATATGCTATCAGATACTCTACCTTATATTGATACAAGGTATAAAGAGGTCAACAAAGATATAGTTTTAGCAATGTTCCATAACCTATGATTCTTTGAAATAATTTCAACTCTATGGGTCGTGCCTCGCCGGTGCGCTGCTAGCTGCAGTGAACTCACTCTCTCCATTCTCAAGAAATTGGCGATAGTGCGCTGCTGTCTAGCCATCACAGTCGTTAAAATTACTCCAACTATATTCCTGAGAACTTCAAGGAGCTGCTAGAGATTTAAACTAGTTGACTATGATAGAAAGCGTAAACATCTGCCTATAAGTCTCAATCCTTAAAGTAAAAGATTTATCTGGGAGGAAATAACTGAAGACAAGGGAAGTAAGAACATCATAATCTTTATTTCATATGTATTTCAAATGGTTGAGGAAAAACTTTGAATCAATCTACCTCGAGATTCGTATATGAATAACAGAATCAGGAATTATAAACTAATTCCTTACGACAAAATAGGATTTTAAATAGGCAATTCTAACTTATGATATAAGGTTTATATCTAATAGAGCAAAAAAAAATTGAAAAGTTTATCAAGATTAGAGCCTTAATTCTTGGAAAGCCTAACTTACCAAGTAAATAGTATATCCACATTGGATCATATCGTCATATCAAAAGTAATAGTGTATCTATAGAGATCTGGCAAGCTATCTAAATTTAATAATTCTTTATCTAAATTGCATGGCCTATCTGACAACCTTAACTACCCAACGGTCAATTTAAACAAGGGACTCCTAGTCCTAGTCATTCTCTTAAATCAATTTAACTCTAAGTTGTGAATGAGCATTTTCTAGTCGCAGGCTCGCAATAGTACGACTAACTTAAGTACCATTACGAGTTTGCATATTTTGCGAAAATTGACCTGCATGGGCCACCACAAAAACTTGTCACGACCCGTACCCGCTTTTTCGGATACGAGACGTATCCAAGCCAGCCTACGCCGCAAAGTCGACGGTAGAACGCTGTCAAGGCCATGATGCTCAAAATTACATAAAGAATAACTTTATTGCTCATTCACATTTCTAAAATTTATTGCAACAGTTACAAGATTTATATTTAAAAAAATACAAAATTCTTACACATATTTGAAATGGCTACAACATCTATCTAAAGTTTAAGTTTTGGCCTGCAAGTACACCAGTATCTCCCAATGCTAAGAGAAGTCACATCTAACCTGAAAAATGTTGGTCTTCAGTCAGGAATGGAACAAGCACACAAACCGACGGTAATACGAAAACATAATAAAATTCACAAAACATGAAAATAACATATGTGAAATAAAACTAGAAAGTAACTGATGCCATAGCATGTCTAGAAAGAAAATAGATAACTCTACAACATGATATGTCAACTCGTTGAGCATATAAATGGGGTGACATGGCAATTGATGTAGAAGACAAGAAAAGACAAGTGAATGAGAACTATCTCGTGTTTTGAAATATCATTTTCGACGTGTGAACGGCTAAGGGGTAAATACGGTACCCTGCACGTGTTGGGTGCAGCTGCTATCAATCAAGGTTAGACATTTTGGGATATTTCTTGGTAGTTCACACGTCTACTAGGATACTTCCCCACCCAGCTAGTACTCATGGAATCAAGTCTCAAGCATGGTAATCATGTAATGACAGTCAAGAAGTATAATAAATCCATGATACTAATATCCAAGTGACGAGCATGTCAACAAGCAGCAAGACATATGTGTAACCATGAAAGGAAAGACTACTATGAATCGAAAGCAATCAGAAAGTGTACTTGCCTGAGGTCCTTTGCTGGTGAAACCGATAATACTATACAACGCAGTGAGCCACAACAGTCAAACTCGTACAACAGTCTCCGGATGCTGAAACAGACATTATCAACATTTTTAGAATAGTCAAATTAGCTAGGATTTCCTATCCTTAAGTCCAATTATGGCCACAGGGGCAAAACGGTAATTTTGGGTCAAAGCGGTATCCGCCGTTGGACCCGCTTTGCACCAAAAAGTGTGCCACAGTCAATGGTCTCTAAAGTCGTCTAACTACATGTCTACGAATTTGTTTTGATGATATGAATCCAACCGTATATCTAAAGTTGGATTCCGGCAGGCCGTGCACAAAATCGCACGTTGAGTCGGATCGTGGGGCCCGCAAAACGGTAATCCGATCAACTGTCTCCGAATCAGACCAAACTTGGCATACAGGACCAAAAAAATGATACGCTCCTGTTGGCGTAAATTTTGTCTCGATCTGACGAACGTACACAAAATAATTAGAAAATTTGCAAAGAGGACGATACGGTAAATTTTGACGGATACGCATAATATTTGTCGCGCACACGCGACCAATTTAAATTCCGTCAAAGCCCACACATCTGCGAAGTTGATACGCACCTTTCGATGCTTTCGATTTGCGACCACGTCGTCCAGTTTGGCGGGACGCACGTCGTATCAGAGGAATTTTCTAGATTTTTAATAATTTAAAACAGTTTTTTTTGCGAATCTTTGGAATCCGATTTCTTGGCACGTAGTCAATGAAATCAACTTCTGAATTGGGTTGCAGAGCCCTATAGGTTGTCTAGGACTGCCTTCAAATAGATTTCTAAATTGCTCAATGGGTCGACCAATTTTGGTCTTCCAAAACGGGGTCGGGGCTGTCCTGTTTGCTATTTATAAAATAGGTTTTTGTCGATGTTTGCATCGATTTATCACAAGGTTTTAATCTATTTCAATTAAAACTAATTGATGGCATAAATAGAAGTGTAGTTTGGGATCGTACCGGAAGAAACGGTTCATAAAACGAACTAGTGAGTGCAAAGAATTCGAATGACGAAGTTGTACACCCTGCTGTCGCAACTGCTCTGCTTTTATCGCGCGCGCACGCGTTCCTGGCAGACTCCAGCCGTGCGCGACGGCGCTGCGGTGGCCGGGGTGCACGTGTAGAGGTAGGGATGTCGGCGTGTGGGGGTGTTTGGAGTTCTAGGGTTTTCCACTCGATCGAAATATAAGTGAAGGACGTCGGGTCGGCTGTGAAGAGCTTGGGCTGGGGTGAGTTCAGCCAGGCCTGGGTCGTAGAGGGGGAGATGGGTTTGCTCGTGCTGGGCTAGGCCTTATGGGAAGCTTGGGGGGGGGGGGGGGGGGGCTCGAGCCTGGGATGGGCTGGGATTCCCCTCTTTTGTTTTCTTTATTTTTTTCTATTTGTTTTCTTATTTTATTTTGTTTTATATACCTATATGTGTGGGTATAAATATATACATATATACCTGTATATATATACACAATCATATATATATATATATATATGTGTGTGTGTGTGTGTGTGTGTGTGTGTGTGTGTGTGTGTGTGTGTGTGAAATATAAAAATATATATATATATATGTGTGTGTGTGTAGCATATCTATATACATACAATGCAATGAATATATACAATAATTTATACAATATATTTTATTGTGATATTATATATATACATATTTGTATATACAATCCAACAGAAACCTATATCTTTATATATCTATATATACCTCTTTTTAGACATCTCTATATGACCTTGAATATTCAACACAACTAAAATATCTAAATAATATTTCTTTTTCTTTTTCTTTCTAGTATAGAACTCATACATAAATTTATATACATATTTATATTTATTTCCTAATAACACGATTAAAAAAATAAAGATATTTCTATACCAAATATAATACTAAAAATAATAATAACCAACTAACCAATATAGGTATAGTAGTGGGATACACAAAATGCTCCTACTCGAATTGGCCCACCGAAAAATGTGCAATTATTCCACAACATATAAATGTTAATGATACTTACATTGTAGGTATAACCAATATATATGTAAAATATATTTGCAATCTTCAAAATAAAGTACGAAATATGCATATACATAAAATATGTCTACCTGGGCGTCTCTGGATGCACTACCTTCCTACATGGGCTGGGGATGGGTTCGGGTCAAGTCTGGCCTAAAACGGTCTATCCGAGTCTCCTAACAAGTCATAGCCATAATGAAACTAATTAAATCATTTTATAGGGGTCAAGTCGCAACTTGGCCTGGTTTTCCTAATTAGATCACTCATATGGCTCGACCTTCCTTACTATGGCTAAAACACTATCCAAGGCACACCATTGCACTATTCGTGCCACGATTTCTAGTCAAATGGTACTCCAATTCCTAATCATGACTAAAGTCATCTACCGTAATAATTAAATAAATAATTGTTTACAAAATCTAAAAATCATCATTTAAATCAAATAAATAATAAAAAATATTTTAAAATTTCTAGGAAGAGGAGTTACAGGGGCAAGGACAAGAAGTATTATGGCAACAAGTGGTGCTGGTCAAGAGACGCCAGAGAAATGACAGGTGGCGCCAAGGGGGAAGGGGACGCCTAAGTTGGGCTGCGCCAGGCTAGGGTGCGCCATATCAGGTTGCGTCAGGTCAGGTTGTGCCTAACTCAGGTTGCGCCAGGGCCCAATGGAGCGCTGGGCTAGGTCAGGTTGCGCCAGGTCAGGTTGTGCTATCCGAATTGAGACTTCCATGGGTCTAAACTGCATAGAACGAGATTTCCTACAGCCTGGGATGACAAAACCAAGAAAAATACCAAGCTTTAATAGATCAAAACTAAGAAAAATAAGAAAAGATCAAAACTTAGATCTATAAAAATCTACCCATCAAAACCGAAAATACGAAGTTCTAAAGAGGCTTAGAATCAAGTGGAGAAGAAAATAGAAAAATAAAATGGGAGATCCATCATGAAGCAAGATTGCACTTGCCTAGGGCTTGGTAGGTGGGAGGAGTAATGGAGAAGAAGAAGAAGAAGTAAATGAAGAAGTAAATGTAAATAATGGAGGAGAGAGAAGGAGTTAGTTTTTATACAAAATCTCTCAATCTCAAACCAAAACAAACCAAGCTAAGCCAAGTAAAATTGAACCAAACCAAATTAAAATAAACTAAGTCAAGATTAAACCAAGACTAAACTAAGCAAGATAAGTAAGTACGGGTCAGAAATCCATACACGTATACTGAAAAATGCGTATAACGGAAAACGAAAGTGACAACTCTACCCACCTTAAAAGAATTCCGTCCTCAAAATTATATCAAGAGGCTAGAGGTGTCGGGGCAAGCTATACTAATACTGGCAATCTAAGACTAGCAGTCAACCAAGCAATCATTTATGCAAGTGGATCCTACCATGACACGTCATGACACGGGATACTCTGGGAAGGTAGCTAATCCTCTTAGGGCTCCGTGTCTATACAATGCACAAGAATAATGACAAGTCTTGCACAAGGTATACCAGATGTACGGGAATAACATCTCATGATGGGATGCAAACAATACCAAATCCGTGTGACCAATGTGTCAAGAATCAAGAATATCTATACTAAATACAAGAAACATAGAAAATAACATAGACGGAAAATTATCAAATAATATACTCACCTGAGATCAAATGTAAAGTATCTATGACTTTCGATACGATGCCTCGAAGACCTTAATATGGAATATTATATTAATATCAAGTTTGGAAATGAAAATAAGTTATACTAGTCCATTTCAAGGTCAGTCCATTCTAGGTCAAATTGGTCAAACTAGGTCAACTCTAGGTTAAACTAGTCCAATTTGCTATTTTCGGTTGTATGAGTCTAATTTTAGGGTTTTGAGTCCATATGTTAGGTGTCTAAGCAATATTAGTTAACCTAGGGTATATATTATAGTAGCCTATTACCTATTATCCATATTTAACTCAATATCTAAATAGATGTCTATTGCCTAGGTTAATTTAGTTATTACCTATGCATAATTAGAGACCAAAGCCTATCTCAATCTAGGATTACCTATGTATCTAACTACCCATTTATCTAACCCCTATTATTCCTATAGGGGAACCAATACCGATCTAACATGTCCATATGTACCCAAGCCCTTTACTTATACAGTACACTTTAATTCCTCTTCTCTTCCTCTTCATTGTCCAGTCCTCAAGGACTGAAACTCACGCCCCTTCCAACTGTTCAGTCTTTAACTAAAATTTCAAACACTCATCAGTTCAGTCCTTAACTGAACTTCAAACACTCTTCAGATCTCTGACTGAATTGATACTCAAAACAACCAACTTTTTCCTATTAACTCCCTACTCGAGACCCTAATCTCCATCAGTTGCTGTTCTTGTTAGGAATTCCCCCAAGCTAATTGTCTAAGATACCATCTAGTGATACATCTTTCTTCCCTTTTACTTGAACCTAAACATCCCTATATCGGTCCTACTGATACTCTTAAACCCCCTTCCATTTACTGTTCAGTTTTTTCCTCCTTCCTAGTATAAGCTTTTTCCTATACCCATACTGGACTGGGATCCCCCTTTACTTCACTTGGTTGTACCAGTGCATTTTGGTGCACTAGATTAGTACAATTTGTACTGCCTGCTTCCAACTGGTAGCTTCTCTCTCTCTGAACTGATACCTCTCTCCCTCTTCACTTCATTGATAAATCAAAACCCCTTTCCTATCTATCCTATCTTCTTCTTCCTATGACTAACCCCTCTCCATTACCTATTAACTAGTCCCTTGTATCAGTCCTTATGGACTGATATATTAGTTTCTTCTCTAACTACCACTCTGCACACACAAATGAAGCTCCTAATGCCTATTACCTGTCATTCAAATCGAACACAGGGAGTCCCCAATGCCTCTCGTAATCTGGACTGGCACTGACTGATCCTAACCTCCTCCATTACCTTCACTTCCAACTGGTAACAGTCAGCAACATGAATATCATATAGTGCACATGCGTGCGCGCACACATGCACACACACGCACACACACACACACACACACACACACACACACACACACATACAGACACACACACACTCTATATATACATATAGTTAACAGTTAACCATACAAATCCATATTTATATATATATATATATGATAGTGTAATATCAGTCTAAATAAATATATAGGAGAGTTCAAATATATGAACACAACTATCTATATATAATATGCCATTATACATATAGCTATATATTTATATATATACATTACATACGATATATATATATATATATATATATATATATATATATATATATATATATATATATATATATATATATATATATATATATATATATATATATATATATATGAAAGCATATATTTACACATTTATATATACATCTATATATATAATATATATAACTCTAATGCACAAGCATATTAGGATACACAAAATTTAGTGAGCCATTTGGGCTAGTGTCAAGTGTCATGATAATAGAGTGTTCACCACATGTGTTGGAGTCCAAAAATCCCCAAATTGGTCCCATGTCCAAATACAACATGACACAACCTATTGGCATCCATTTGTGGATACTATACTAGCCTCAAACACTACTTACTTGTCCATTTAGCCTATGGGACAATATAACAAATACTTGGTGTGCCACCCTTAGATTTCTTCCAAATGTAGCACAAAACTCGTTCTAACTTTCAAATAGAGATTCATTAGTCTCAAAACTCTTCCTATGGGTAGTCCTAATACATGGGTGAGTTCTTAATAGTGTCATGCATGAAAATGATATTTAAACGAAGGGAAATGACAAAAGCTTTACCTATTGGGAGATGGATTCCCAATGAAACTCTTGAAGTTGGCTCAAGTGTCAAGAATGACACAATCTCCTAAGCTTTTGGACTCCTCTCCTTGAGCTCCTTAGTCTCCAAGCTCCAAGTATTCTAGGATGAAGATTAGGGGAAGCTTTGAGGGATTTTGGAGGAGTTTTGATAGAAGAAATATAGGAAATGGAGAGGTTTTGTGGAGAACTCACTAGGGTTTCTTGGAGGCTTAAATGAAATAAAGAAGAGTAAGAGAACTCTCTCATGTTGGCTGCCATAAATGAGCCCTAAAACCCACTTTGAAATGTCCAAAACACCCCTCAAGTTGTCATGAACACTTAACTTAATATGGGGTAGTTTCTAGTGTATGTATTGGGTTAATTACATTCATAATCTTGATTCAACATGACTTAAATGTGGCTAGTTGTGTTCATCCTAAATTATGGGTCCAAGTGGTCATGTCTAGTCCAAATAGGTCCACTAATCTAAGGTTTAATAAATAGACTAGTCTACCAATTAATGCAACCTTCACAAGAAATTAATTAAATAACCATATATATAATATAAATAATATAAAATGATAAAAATAATCATATCTACGATTGTCGTAGTGATAAATCTATCCTTCTAAAAGAATTTTGTCCTCGAAACTAAAGACTAACTAGCACAAGAATACAAGCATGAACAAAGAGAACAATACCTCAAGGCTCGAAGAGATAAGGGTATCACTTCCGCATGTCATCCTCTCCCTCCCAGGTAGATTGACCTAGCGAGTGATGTCTCCATGCGATGAGAACCAAGGGAATAACCTGGTTCCAGAGTACCTTCTCTCGACGATCTAGAATCTCCACAGACTGCTCTGGATAGTTGAGAGTATGACTCACCTCTATCTCGGAGTGATCCAACACGTGACTAGGGTCTACCACGTAACGTCTCAACTGTGACACATGGAACACATTGTGAACCCCCTCTAGTGTAGGCGGCATGTCTAGCAGATAGGCCACTGCATCGACCCTCTCGAAAATGGTAAAAGGTTCGATTAATCATGGACTAAGCTTCCTGGCCTTGCCAAAGTGAATTGTGCCCTGTGTCGAAAAAATCCTCAGGAACATCATATCGCCAACCTATTGACAAAATAAGACTCAATACCAAATCCTAAAGCAAACAACCACAAGCAAACACAAACCAAGAATTAAAACTATACCTCGAACTCTAACGGTCTCCGGTAGCTATCGGCCCAATGCCGCTGCCTGTCCTGCGCCACCCGAAGTCTATTCCTGATCAGGTTGACCTTCTCCGCTACTTCTACTACCATCTCTGGGCTAAGCAATACTCTCTCACCAACATTGTCCAATAACGAAGGAGTATGACACCTTCGTCCGTATAGAGCCTCAAATGGCGACATCTCTATACTGGCCTGATAGCTTTTGTTGTAAGCAAACTCCACCAGGTGGAGATGGTCCTCCCAAGAACTCCCGAGATCTAACACATAAGTACAAAGCATATTCTCGAGTGTCTGAATGGTCCTCTCCGACTGTCCATCCGTCTATGGGTGGTATGCGGTACTGAACTTGAGTTAAGTGTCCTAGTTAGCCTATAAACTCCTTAAGAAGTAAAGTGAAGCGACTATTCCGATCTGAGACTATGCTTA
Organism: Iris pallida; assembly: GCA_029216955.1. Lineage (NCBI taxonomy): Eukaryota > Viridiplantae > Streptophyta > Magnoliopsida > Asparagales > Iridaceae > Iris > Iris pallida. The sequence continues at coordinate 42,786 of JANAVB010031642.1, read as the reverse complement.
CCGGAACTCCGTACAATCTGACTATCTGCCGTACATACATCTCTGCCAGCTTCTCCATAGACAAATCCACTTTGAAAGGCAAAAAGTGAGCCAATTTGGTCAATTTATCAATGATGACCCAAATCATGTCTTTCCCTCATGGAGATTGTGGAAGTCTGGACAAAAAATCCATCGTGATGATATTCTACATCCACTCTGCAATGGGTAGTAGCTGAAGCAGAACACATGACCTCTGTCTTTCGGCTTTCACCTGCTGGCACACCAAGCATCTAGCTACAAACTGTGCTACCTCTCGCTTCATGCCATACCACCATATTTGCTCTATCAGGTCTCTGTATAAAGTACTGAGAACGATGTGTTTCCTAAAGAACCTCCTTCCGAAGCTCTCCACTCGGTACGCACAGTCTAGCATCGTGCCTCTGTTGACCCAATCTGGATCATAGTCAACCTAATTTAGAAAATTAACAAAATAATATCTGATATGATCCAATACGACACATCAGGCTTAAGACAGAACATCATCTACAATGTATCAAGTTCAAGACAGACGTCATCGACAAGCTGTTACATTATAAATGTACTTGTACTAAGTCTATAATTTTTTAATTTATTGAGTCTAGGAATATGTACGTTGAGTCGCACTAAGTCATCTCAATCCCTATACTTACTTCTCCAAACTCTACCATACAAAATAAACAATCCCTGAACCAAACCAAACCAATCTAGCCCATATAAACTTTCTGGCCCAAAGTAGATAGAATTCGGACCGAACTCTGCCTCCTCTGACTAGTATAAATAGGGCTTGAATTCTCTTATTTCAAATCATCTCTCACTCTCAATCTTTAAAGCCTTATACATTCTAAGCCTTACTCTTCCAATCTACTAGCCACAAAACTTCCTAAGCCCCAAGGTGCTCAAGTACGATTTAGCTAGAAGTTGTAGGAAGTTGACGTGCTCTTCTGAGTAAAGGTACGTGTGTGTACCCTATTTCAAAAATAGTGGATTTCAATCCTGAACGAGAGTTCATAGGACTGGACTAGTCCTCTACGAGGGAAACCAGGTTAAATCGATGTGTTTGTGTATGCTCTTCTGATCTCTCTTAATTTTCGTATTACTACTCTGATTATATATTTCTATTGGTAGTTGCTTTTGGACCGGCATAGAGTTGAATTTTTAATTGGTTATTTTTGACACAAACTCTATTCACCCCCACTAGAGTTGCCTACACGTAACTTCAGCCTCGGCGACCCATCTTCGGTGATAGAGAAATCATCTAGCAACCCTGCTCACACTTGCTCCATGATGCTTCTCAGAGTCACATCATCAAACTACGCTAATCTGACCCTGTCCATCAACTCAAACTGAATATGCGAGCCCCACATCTGCATCTCCATCCTAATAACAATCACCTCGATACCCAAACTATCCAGATCTGCCAATAAATGAAGATTCGCTGTCAAATACATAGCTACCGGATATGTCACGACCCGCACCCACTGTGAGGGTACGAGAACGTAACAACGCCCAGCCTACGCCGCAGTGTCGGCGGTAGAACGCTGTCCTAGGTCAATCATCTAACAATATAAAGGTACCTGTACAGTATATACACTCCGAATGGAGGTGACATAACAGAACAGTCTCAATCACATCTAAGGCAGATACAGAATAGAAAAGGTAGATAGAGAGATCAGAAACACAATGTAATGCTAAATAAGAGAGAGGAAAATCTAAGTGTATAAGATAACAACTCAAGAACATCCAGCTCAAAACAGGTCTCTAAATATAACAACATCTCAGAACAACAACTGAAATTCAAATAACAATGCTGAAAGAAAACTAAGGCCTAGCTATCTAGTCTAGACTCTGAGAGTAGCATCCTGTGCTGCAGCTGGGTCCTCCAGAGGAACCAGGTCGCAGGTGTCGTCTAATCCTGCTCCGTAATAGGTGGTACATAGGGCCTCCTCCTCATCCTCTGTAATATTTTCAACAGGTCCAGTCAGGACAGGAGCGAGTACAGTACATCTCAACAGATCATAGCAGGTTAGAAAATATAATCATGCAGTAAAGTAAGATACATGAACTGAAGAAAAACAGTATGTAATCAGAGAGAGAAACTGTAATAGAAATATCTACTATACATAGAGAGCTAATAGTGACTAGTGAGTCAGAGTAAAATATAAACATGTGAATGGCATAGGAGATTCATGACTACAACTAAGAGAGTGATTCATGACTACAGCTACTGGGATAATATTCATATGTCTATTTCCACTCCCCCATCCCCAATCGATACACAAAGATCTGTTCAAGTTATGTTAAGATTCGTGAACTTCACATGGCTCATAAAATGGGTGATACGTGAAGGTGATTCATGATGGCTCTGTGAACATGAGAGTACATGTGTCACAAGCGATTCGTGAATCAGAGGAAGCATAGAGATACGTGATGATTCGTGAAACGCACAAAACATGTAGTATCCGATGCTCCCGAGGGGGATAACATCTCATGAAAAGATCCATATAGTACCAATCCGTGTGACCAACGTGACAGTATCAAATAAAGTAATTTAAAGCAGGAAAATAATTCTAAACAGGATATAAAATGATCAGAGAATGTACTCGCCGGTATCTGAGTGCCCAATATGAAAAGTACCGTCCAAGGAGTGGTGTCTGGCTCCTAATCAGAACAGCACAAGTCACAACAAATCTAAAATGATATAATGAAGTCCTACTATGCATTCTACATGAATCTAGGTCAATCTAGACCAAAGTCAACTCTTGGTCAACTCTGGTCAACCCTAGAAGTCAAACTAGGTCTAACAAGTCATTTCTAGGTCTAACTAGACTAATAGACACACCATAGGCCAATAGCACATATAACCCATACCATATCACATATGCAAGTTATGAATACCCTTATATTCCTATAGGCTAATATCCATAGGCCACCATATATGCTACTTATACAATCACACATATATACTACCATATATAAATATACCTAAAGGTATACAAACATAAAAAGGCATTCAAGTGCTAAAGTGTATGTGTGTGTGAAAGATAGAGTGGATGAGTGTCATAGAGTGATAGGTGAAAGGGAAATGTGGGTGTATGGCTATGTGTGTGAGTGACAGGAACCAAATCAGATTTGGTCACCCTCTAAGTGAAATTCCTGGTTTCATCTACAATGAACCAAACCTTTCAATCCTTCATTACATGTATCTAATAGATTCAAACTCATAACCCAACCTAAACTCAGGTTTGATATAACCTATAGTTCACCAACACATAAATCAACTCAGAATTTCAAATTAAGAGGAAAAAGGATGTCAAGCCTTACACTAACAGGTTTAACTGTAATATTCAAGTAACAGTTATAGTTCTCAGGATTTTAGTATTACACACACAGTTTTACAAACAATTTCAACTCAGATTTTTATATTAACATTACAGTTAAACACAAACATATTCAATCTCATAAGTGAAACTCAGTTTTGACAGTTCAACTCAAACCCAGGTTTTTGATGTGGATCAAAACAGTGAATAAAAACACTAACTTCTGAAAACAGACTTCACCAAAGCATTTCAAATAAAATATTCTCAGATTTCATCCAAGCCTCTACCAAACCTTCCCAACTTCAACATATCAACATACAAAACATAGGAGCATATGTTAAGGATTAAAAGCTATGAATATAACAGTTTAAACTAGATCAAAAGGCTGCCAGAAATCAAATTTACAAAACTGGAAAGTCAGAAATTTGGACTGATACACACGATTTCATGATAAATGGGGAAATGGAAATTTAACCATCAAAACCAAATTAATATACCAAAACAGTGGTTGGTAAAGTATCTACACATTACCTACGTGTTTTGTGTCAAGTTTGTGTCCACCCAAGTGGACACAAACGTGTCCAATTCAACCCAAATTGAAATCGGGCAAACTGGACACAGGAATTGGGGACAGCGTCGTGCGGGTGTGCACGCGTGTCGTGCACCCGACACAAGCCTACCCAGGCCTCGTGCTTGTGTCAGTGGGTGCACATAGGGTAGGTCTTCGTGTTCAATAGTCTGTATCGTGTCGAAACGTGTCGTGTCCAAAGTTACAACTGCGTATCAGTGGCTAACAAGTGACAGTGCACAGATCAGTGAAATCCTTGTGCGCGTGGAATTCCTCCTAAACCCGACCACGAACTGACACCAAATTTGGGGAGAGGGGTGACAGAAGGTACCCCAACAATCTCCCAAAGTTTCGTGTCAAGAAGATTCGTGTCGTGTCCGGAATTAACCCCGTGATGCAGGGGATCACTGTAGCCCGTGCGCGCGTGTGCGCGAGGCGTGTGCACGAGTGTCGTGGAGACACGACACAAGCAAGATACCACCTCAGAGCTACAGAAATGATTAAGCGACAACAAAATATGAATTTACATTCAATTAGAATTCGAAAACAGCAAGGAAAGTCTCTCAGAGATATTTCATCAAACACAAACCACAAGTCACTGATACGTGTCCTGTTCGGACACGAAACGACACGAAACCCTAGGGATTCCTATTCCTATAGTTAGGTTAGGTCTAGGGCTCCCTATTCATGCATTTAAACCAGAGTTTCATGGTAGGAATGGTAAGTTACCTCAATGTATCAAATCCTTCCAAAAAGCTCAAAGAGTGGGGTTCTTCCCAATGGTGAAACTCCTCCAAATCTTTCCAAATCTGAGAATACTCATAGCCAACAGAAAGTAGGAAGAATTTAGAACCCAATGCAATTTGTTTGGGTCAAAAAGGAATAAAAATAGATTTATGATGAATTTCTAAAGATGGGAGCTCACCTCTTTCTTCTCTTGCAATAAATTCCTAAGGAAGAGGCTAGCCCTAACTTCTAGGAGGGGATTAAATAGGGGAAAATGATCAATAGTGGCTGCCATGGGCTGATTAGGTTTAGGTTTGGCTACATGGTGTGGGCCTATGGGCTTTAAGTCTCAAGTCATTAATCATGGTTTATGAAGTCATGAGCCATTTAGCCTAATCAACTCCAAAACTCTCCAAACAAGTTCTAATAACTTAAATCTCACTAAATTAGGTCTAACCAAGTTTACTTAACCTAACCAAGCCCAACTAACTATGGTTAGTTCCTAGTTTGGTCTACATTAGTCAAAACTAGTCCAAAATTAAACTAGTCCAAATAAATCCAAAATAAATCCTAAAAATTCCCATAAATTCTAATAAATTATAATAAATCCAAATAACCCTAAAATGTCAAAAAAATACCCTAATCACATGGCTAGGCTCTAGGGTAGGCAGTATCTACTAATCACTAGCACAACACCAAAATCACAAGTCATAAATTTAAATAGTTTAAAAATAATTAAAAATCACTAAAAATTCTAATATGAAATAAATATCATTAATTAATAATTATAATTACAAAAATTCAAAATTACCCTCATTTTAGAAACTGGGTGTTACAGGATACCTGCTTAAGGCATCGACAACTACGTTGGCCTTTTCTGGATGATACTGCAAGGATATATTAAAGGCCTTCATCAGCTCAAGCCACCGCCTCTGCCTCATGTTCAACTACTTCTGAGTGAACACATACTTTAAGCTCTTATGGTCCATGAAGATCTCTATGCGCTCTCCGTATAGGTAGTGCTTACACAACTTCAGAGCAAAGATAACAACTGCCAACTCTAGATCATGGGTGGGGTAATTCTTCTCATGAGGACGCAATTGCCTATATGCATAGGCAATCACCTTTCCGTATTGCTGAAGAACGCAATCCAAGCCCTTACCAGATGTGTTACTGTAGATAGCGAAACCACCTGTCCCTGATGGCAACGTCAAGATAGGAGCTGTGGTGTTAAGACCCGCACCCAGTGTAAGGGTACAAGTGCGTGACAACGCCCAGCCTACGCCGCGGAATCGGCGGTAGAACGCTGTTCTAGGTCACTATTTAAACCAACTCATGCAATTATATAATGTACTTGTCTTAAATCTTAACTCCGAACGGAGGACAAGTATAGAAATAATGTAACTCAATCATAGTCTAAGCACGATAGGATAACACAGAATTCTATAACTAAAAGAAAACAATAAAACTACTAAATGATAGTATCTCAAAACAACTCAAAATAAGTCAACTCTCAAATTATTACAACTCAAGTTCTAGTAAAGAAATCTAAAACAGTCTACTAAACTAGTCTCCTGATCACTCCTTAGGGTCGGGGCCAAAGGTAGCTAATCCCTTTCCAGATCCATAGTGCGTAGGGCATGCATCCTCAGGGCTAATATCTGTAATATTTTTAACATGTCCAGCCAGGACAGGAACGAATACATCTCATCAAGTAAATCCAAGTAAATGACAGACTATAAAACAATTATAGACAATTATATTGATGAAGCATGGAAGTTCGAGATAGTTTAAGATGTAAAACAATAGTTGAAAAAAACAAGAAAAGTAAAATCTGTGAAACAGAATATCATGTCAATGAAGACTGTAAATAAAAGCTAGCTGAACTAGAATAATGTGATATGAGTCCAGTGGTACAATATATGTCAAGTGTGATTCCAATCAATGATTCAAGCAGGGAGATTCTTTAACGGTTTCTTGTGATGATTCCAGCAAGATTCTTATGGTGATTCTAGTAAAAATTCTTGACAATACTCACAGTGTGTTTTAAAATACTGAGATCGACAGGTAAACGGCTAGGGGTAATCCGGCACATCACACACTGGCTAAGTGTGGGATGGCTATCATTCTTGTATAATTCACAGGGAGGTAGTTCATGTATTTAGGAATATTTACATGTCTACTCAAGTGTTTTCCCGCCCGACAAATATGAGTGAATCCATAACACGACACGTAAATCGAGAACAAATCTAGCCAGAACATGAAGGTGCTTGTAGGTGATTCTTTTAGTGGTTCTTGTAATAGAGGCTAGACAAGTAGGTATGTGTCGTATACATGAATTCCAGAAATATCATTCTGTGTTTTTAACCGAGAATCAAATAGAACTGACTAAAACTGAAATATAGAAATTGACAAGTAAATGAATGAACTATCAGAGAATGTACTCGCTTGGTATTCTGAATGCCTGATGAGAATATAAGTCCAAACTGGAGTCACAAAGTCCTATTTAGAACAACCATAGGTTACAAAGTGTCTAATATAAAATAAGAATAGCCTATAATGTATTCTAAATGATTCTAGGTCCTTCTAGGTCAAAGTCAACCCTTGGTCAACTCTGGTCAACCCTGGTCAAACCTGGTCAACTATAAGTCAACTAGTCCATCTACCAATTTTTAGGTCAAACACAAGTTATCAAGTCATTCTAAGTCCGTTTGAGTCGATTTGGATCAAGTCATTCTAAGTCCGTTTGAGTCGACTTTTGTCAACTTGGTCAACTTGCTAGTCAACTCGACCAATTTAGGCTTATTGGGTCAATCCTAAACTGACTCCTTAATCCATAGGTTACACCCAATGGAAAACACACATATATATATATATATATATATATATATATATATATATATATATATATATATATATATATATATATTCATTCAATACAATATATATATATATATATATATATATATATATATATATATATATATATATAGATAGATATATATATTGTATTGAATGAATGGATATATAAGTGTATATATATATATATATATATATATATATATATATATATATATATATATATATATATATATATATATATATATATATATATATATATATATATATATATATATATATATATAACAAAACCCCCTCATTTTATTAATCAAGGCTCAAAATGCCGAAGCCTGAATACGTATACAAGGCATAAAAGGACGCCTATACAAGTATACCACCAAAAGAAAAGAAAAGGGGGAGACAACTCAACCGCCTAGGGTTTGGGGTGGCGCGAGGACCAGAATGCTCTCGGACTGTGGGAGCACAGGGCGCTCCGTTTGCGGCATTGGCAGAAGACTTCTCGAATGAGCTGGTCGGCTGAGTATTGGTGACCTTCGTATCTCGTCTTGTTGTGATTCTTCCAAATCGCCCACGTAGCGGCCGCTGCGACGATCTGATGGCCGTGGAAGGCTGTACCCTATGAGACCGCAAGATCGTGGAAGCGACCACCCCCGGGCTGAATAATGTAGTGCTGGTTGAGGGTCCTCCAGATACTGCCTGACAGGCTCCCTTGACAGAAGATGTGGTCGATAGTCTCCATATGACGATCAGAACAGCAATTACAGGCTGATGCTAAGCTAATCCCAATAGTGTTGAGGATATTGTCAGTTGGCAATTTCTTTCTAATGACTCTCCATATGAGGAAGGACCACTTCTTGGGGATGCAGGTGCGCCAATAGTACGCAGTGAAATGATACGGCTGCCCCAACCCTTGGACAGCGATTCTCGCCGACCTCACCAAAAATGCCTCGAGACCTCGAGCATCCACCTCAGCGTGTCGGCATCGCGACCGATTCTTAATCCGGTCAATCGAATGCTCTCTGCCGTTTCTTTACCTGTCCAGTCACGAATCTTGTCCTAGTTCCAGTCTTCAGTAATGGGGTTCCACAAGTCTTTGATCCTACTGTCTCTAGGGGTCTCCGTGAGGCTCGGGATCAAGCTATCCCCAGTCCATCTCTCCAGGAAAGGAGCCGACTCGCCGGCACCCAATTGGAGTCTCATCGCAGGCTCGGCAAGGTCTCGCCCGCTAAGGATACGACGCCAAGCCGCAGAGGATCTGCTATTGGATTTGGCCACTGATGGATGGATGTGCTTGAAGTACCTAGTCTTCATAAACCTGGTCCATAAATTCTTGCTCGTATGGAGATTCTACCATAATTTTATCGAGAAAGCTTTAACAATGTGGGTGAGTTTGGTGAATCCCAGACTTCCTTCCTCAGTAGGATGAGCCATGGAGTCCCAGCTAGTCCAGTGATGCTTGTCTAGGCCGTTGCAATGCCTCTAAAAGAAATTACAAAAGATCTGCTCGATCGAAGAAAGAACCTTCAAAGGCGGAGAGCACGCGGCCAGGGTATGGATGGGGATAGAGGTGAGCACATGTTTGATGAGGATCATCTTGCCGCCTGGGGATAAAGTGGCATTATGCCACCCAATAGTTTATTCCTGATCCTTGTGATCAATTTCTCAAAGATACCAACGTTGGATTTTCCGTACACAAGAGGGCAACCGAGATAGTTGAACGAAGGATGATCAACAGAGAAGGAAGTTAAGTTGGAAAGACTGATTGCGTGGTCTCTTTTGATGTTGTAGTGGGCATAAATGATGCTCTTGGAAGGATTGATCTTCTGGCCGGAGCATGTGGAGTACCTCTGCAGGGTGTTGTGGACCACTGCCACCGCTCCTTCGTCTCCGGATGAGAAAATGTGTAAATCGTCAGCAAAGGCCAGGTGGATAATGATAGAACATCCGCTAGATGTGTGATAGTGCTGGAAGTTCAGAGTGCTAGCGATATATATATACATATGTAGATATACCTATTTATACATACATACATGTATACATAGGCTTACAATACAATTGGAAAGAGTGTGTGCGTGTGTGTGTGTGTGTGTGTGTGTGTGTGTGTGTGTGTGTGTGTTGGCTGCTGTTTAGGATCAAAATCTGAGAATAAAACACAAAATCTTTCAACTCTTATATATATATATATATATATATATATATATATATTACATGTATATATATATATATATATTATATATTATATACATATATATATATATATATATATTATAATATATATATATATATATATATATATATATATATATATATATATATATATATATATATCAAGTACAACTATATATGTATATATAGGAAAACTATATACATAGACATGTATATATATATATTATATATACATATATAGTTGTACTTGATATATATATATATATATATATATATATATATATAATATATATATATATATATATATATATATATATATAATATATACACCCAAGTATATGTGTAAAACCAAAATCAATGAACTAACCAACAATAAACTCAGAATTGAAATCGATATGCCTATTATATATCAACACATATATATATATATATATATATATATATATATATATATTATATATATATATATATGTATATATACAACCTTATGTATATATAACCTTATATGTATATATACAACCTTATATATAACCTTATATGTATATAAAAAAATTATATATACGTAGGGATATAAAGCTATATATATAACATATGATAGTATTACTTGAAAGTATAAATAGAGGTTAATACCAACAAGTCCAGAATCTAATTATCATAACATAAACTCAGAAAGTCTGAGTTTAATTCTCAGAAAATCAATTATAACAAAATTAATTCAAAAATATATAAACCGATACCCAAAAATCTAACTCAAAGCCCCAAACGCACAATACTCAACTAGAACCCGTGAAAATTGGCAAACACGAAGGTGTATACGTGTGTGACATTCTCGGGTACTCACGGGGTCGAACTTGTGTCCGCATCGTGTCCTTGGAGTGCGTATCGAAGAAAACTGGAAACGTGTGCATTGACAAGTGTACGTGCACGTACGTTTTCGCTCGATTGAACGCCACACGCAACACGAGAAGCCTCGTGCTCATGCACATAGCTAGGTGGGGTCCTGGTCTAGGTCTAGGACATACTGACATGATGCCACGTCGCGACCATGCACATAGGACAGGCGAACCCGCGCGGCTGTGTGCGCGCGTGTACGGCCTCGTGGGCGCATGTCGAGCCCCGTGGCTCGCAATTCGAGCCACGTCATGTCTCAGGACTGGGTCCCTAGGTAGCCTAGTTATAGGGCTTCGTGCTCATGCTCTTGGAATGGGTCCTCATCGCATTGTGTTTGCGTACGAAGGCCGTGTCAGCGGCACTTTTCAGCCGCGTGCACAGTACGGGCTGACCCGTGCGCGTTGGATTTCTCTGCGCACGCTTCACGAAATGTTGTAAAATTTTAGGAGCACGTGGGCAGAGGTTGCCCCCACGTGTCCATAAAATTTCAAGCGAAATGGAGTCCTGTGCGTCGAGTTATGACACTTGGACAGCAAGGCATGCACGGGGCTGTGCACGGGCCTCGTGCACGCGTGTCCGTGTCCGATTCAGACACTGAAATCGTGTCGAATCAAGATCTGTCTCCACTAAAGTTATTACAAATAATAATAGCAAGAAATTTGTGAAAACAGAATCGAAAAATACCAACTTTCAGTTCTAAGTGGCATTTCGTCGAACACGTGTTCCAATGGACCGACACGTGTCCGATACGGCTATCAAACGAACACAAAAATCTACCAAACTTCATGCACAGGTCCGGGATACCTATATGGATGCATCTACGAAGAAAAATCAGGAATAACAAGTGTTTAGAGGGGTTTACCTATTGAGAGTCAAAATCTCAATGTAACGTGCCTCCAAACACGTCGATGCCGATTTCCTTCGGTCAAACGCCTCCGATCCCTCGCTAGCAAGTCTCCAGCAGGTTCCCCTCCTCCCAACGATCGCAACACACTTCATTTGGAAGGATTTGGGTAAAAAATGAGGAAAATGGGACCTTTGGAGGAGAAGGGCAAAAAATTGGGTTTGTGAACTTGTGACGGCTACTAGGTTTAAACATAATAAAAAGGGGGGGGGGGGGGCTATTGTTTATGGCCAGCCAGGGGGTATAGGGATTCGGTTTAGGGTTTGGTCATGGGCCAAGCACTCCTTAAGTTGGTTTAAAGGGCCATTGATAAAAAGGCTTAAAGGCTATGTGTAAAATGACTTAAAAATGATTTAAATGTTTCCTAAAATGGACAATAGCTCTAAATTAAAATCTAAAAAGCCCAAAATAATTCTAATCACATGGTTAGTCTTCTAATCAAGGTTGACTAAGGTTATACCACCTTCTACTACCAAACAGCATTCAAAGCTACACACCAAACAAATTAACTAATAAAATAATAAAAATTCAAAATATCACAAAATTACTAAAATACCCTAATTTAGAAAAGTGGTGGTTATATGTGGTCAACCTCTTCTTCAACTCATCAAAGGCAGCCTAACACTCCTCGATCCAGATGAACTCCACGTCTTTCCTGGTGAGTCTAGTCATCGACTCTGCAATCTGAGAGAAGTCATGGACGAACTTCCTGTAGTAGCCTACCAGACACAAAAAGCTCTGAATCTCGGCCACTGAGCTTGGTGTGGACCAAGACTCAACTGCTAAAATCTTCTTTGGGTCCACTGAGATCCCTTTCTCGGTCACAACATGACCCAAGAATTCCACCTACTCCAGGAAGAACTCGTTCTTCGATAGCTTCCCATACAACTGCTCCTTCCTGAGAGTCTTTTGTACAACTCTCAGATGCTCCTCATGCTCCTCAGGCGTCATCGAGTAGACCAAGATGTCATCAATGAAGACCACCAAGAACTTGTCAAGGTATTGATGGAATACCTTGTTTATCAAGTTCATGAACACCGTCGGGACGTTGGTCAATCCAAATGGCATAACAGTAAACTCATACTGGCCGTACCGAGTCTGAAAAGCCGTCTTCAAAATGTACTCCTTCTTCATCTTTAGCTGATGGTACCCGACCTCAAGTCTATCTTCAAAAATAACTTCGTGCCGCTCAACTGATCAAACAAGTCGTCAATCCTCGACAACGGGTATTTGTTCTTGATAGCGAGATTGTTCAGCGACCTATAATCTATACACATGCATATCGACCCATCCTTCTTCGGCATAAACAAAATAGGAGCACCCCGAGGTGAAGAACTGGATCTGATGAATCCCTTGTCCTACAACTCATCGACCTACTTATTCTACTCTGCCAACTCGCTGTTGTTGATCCTATAAACGTGTTACGAGATAGGCTCAGTGCCCGACACCAATTCTATAAAGAACTCAACGTTCCTGTCTGGCAGCATCCTTAGCAACTCATCTGGAAAGATATCCAAGAACTCTGCTATCAATGGATGTGGCAACTTCTCTCCTTCCACTATAGCTCCATAGAAACCATCCTTCTGCTCCACTGCCCCTCTGACAAACTCGAACTTTGGCTCTCTCAATGGACTAAACAGAACTCTGCCTCATCTATAATCTATGCTAGCATGGTGCATGCTCAACCAATCAATCTCGAGTACAATATCGTAGCTCGAAAGTGGCATTACATGCAAGCACACACTCAATTCTCGACCTCCCAGTGAAACTCTCTGCCTCTTGCAAATATCACTGACCAGGATAATGCCCCCCCGGTCATGATCTTGCAAGTCCTATCAATGGTTTAGCAATAATATTGTGTCTAGGAGCAAAAAAGATAGATACAAAGCTATGTGTAGCACTAGAGTCGAATAATGCTAGAGCCGAAAAAGAATCGAGAAGAATATAACCTACTATGACATCGCCGACGGGCTCGACCTCCTCAATTGCCAGAGCGAATGCCCTGTCCTGAGCACCCCTCTGCTGCTGGTGTTGAGTAAAATGCTGCTGTTGGGTCTGGAGTGGTAGACCCCTCGGCTGTGCTAAAGGTGGCCTAGCTGGTGCCCTCTGAGCTACATCAGCTCCCTGGACTGCCCTACAAGGTTCGTAGGACACTCCCTCAACTGATGTCCTATGGCACCACAATAGAGGCACACCCCCAGCCTCTTCCTGCGAACCTTCTGAATATAATCGGGCTTCTTACAGAAGTGGCACTGAGGCCCGTGCTGCACTGGCCTCTGCTGCTACTGTGTGCCTGCTGAACAGGCTCCCTAGCTGGAGTCTGTTGATGTTGTTGTGGTGCCTGGAAAGAATGGTACTGGAAGGAATGAGGATCTCTGCGTACATCTCATGAGTATATCGTGCCTCCACAAGGATCTCTGCGTACATCTCATAGAAAGAGGGAATCAGGACCTTCACATCCCGAGTCCAACCCTCTCTGAAATGGCTTTTCCTAATCTCTGGGTCTCGCACTATAACGCCCCAGAACCAGAATACTGGAGAGCGGGGCGTACATAGCCAGCTACGTATATTGAAGTGCAACCCACCTTGCTATACGATCACGGCTGTCTAGATACATGAGGGTTTAACTACAAGCCATAAGTCTCCTATGGTCATGAACAAGCCTATTGTCTCAATCTCAAGCAAGCAATAACAGTTTACAAGATGTCATAACACCAAATATACAATAGTAAGGCATACCATACATTACATACTTGGATGATCATGAAGCTAGTCGTACAAAACGTCAAGACTTGCAAGAGCTTCAGTCATACATGATCAACCCTAGGATTTGTCAATCATGTTACACAGCCCATAGGCAGATAGTAAATAAGGTGCATCGAGCTAAACACGTGCTCGTCGGCTAAACGCCTCAAAAGATAATTTTACAATAGTGGGAGAGCCAAAATAAACCCACTCATTGCCAGGGTTACGCCTGGTGGTCACCATCTGGCTGGAAGGTAGGTAGATCCTCTGGAGCTGCTCCGATATCTAGCCATACAAACCAGCTGGGTCAGACCCCAGAAAGAGCAAGTGCCACAAAGGAAGCTTCACTTAGGAACTAAAACTAGCATATAATAATAAATTGAAGGTAATTATAAAAAACTGATAATAACAGGGACAACAACAGTGAATTGAGTACGAGGAAACATTCAAGTAGCCAGGTCACAACCGTTAAACCAAACAAGGACCAGGATTGTAACCCTTCACCTGAAGAGAAACCCGTCTCAAATACTGTTGGTGAAGATAAAACATGATGAGCTTGACATAGGGTGAAATAAGACAATAATGAAGAGAGGATAAAGAACTGCTCCGGCAGCCAGGTTATAACCCTTAAACCAAACAAGGACCGGGGTTGTAACCCCTCACCTGAACAGAACCTTGCCCCAAATCTTTATTGTTAAGGTAAGCATAAATATCATGCTATGAAGTAAGGTAATACTTGACGAGCATGACATGGGTACAATAAGACAATAAACGAAGATAGGACACAGAATTGCTCCGGAAGCCAGGTTACAACCCTTAAACCAAACAAGGACCCGGGGTTGTAACCCTTCACCTGAACAGGACTGGTCCCCTGATCATTATTGTTAAGGCAAGCATTAGTAATCATGTCATGACATAATCTTGTACAGGATCAGGACGAGACGAAGCTGGGCTAGACTCCAAATCAATCACGGCCAAGCAAGGAGTACGGCTTGATACTTTAACTAACTAGGGTTATCACAGGCCTAGTTACTAGCAAGATGCAATAAGATTATTCCAACAGCCACAAGCCCTGCAGACCATCCAGGTTATCCAGATGCAATTTGGGAATTGAATTCATGCGGGTACACTATCCAAGAAACGCATGTATCCTTAAGTAGTTTGGTGGTTGCAACACATGTCAGTGTGCTGGAAATGTGTCCTACTCGACGGTAGGCTACAAATCCCATGATGGGGCGCCCAGATAACGGGATTGGCTGTAGCTGGGAAATCTCTCCATGACTACTGGATTTTCTAGTTATTAGCCTTAGTTAATTTCAGTAGGTACCCCTGACCGTAGTACTCAGGGTCCCCGTCCTAGACATGATGCAAGACAATACTGGTTTATTGTACAAACACAATCGTCCACGGTGTCCAAGCCATTTATTATAGTCATGTCATGCAGCCGTCGTAACAGATTTCAATAGTTACCATGGTGTACTTGTCATATCTTGTTATGTCATGCTATGTCATGCCATGCACCATTATTAGTCCGGTCATATCACTCAGTCTGTGCTTGTCAATTCATGAATAGTGTAAGACATAAAAGATAATCGGGTACACAAGGGCTCAAGGCTCTACGCGAGTGAGCCTCTACGCTAGGCCGAGGGCCTCAAGCGTAAAGTGGCTCTACGCTAACAAGAGCAAGGGAGAGTAGCTCTACGCGCGTGAAGATACACGTGGGTAGGGTTCTACGCTAGCCGGGTTATACGCAAGTGAAATTACACGCGCGGAAGATTTTACGCGAGTAAGATTTTACGCGTGCAAACACCCGAGCGAAACTCTACGCATGCGAGAGTCTACTCGAGCCATAGTCTACGTGAGTACGACCCTACGCAAGCGGGAGGGTCCCGGCGTAGAGTTCGAATACGCTAGCACGCAATGCGTGTGTGTAAAAGGGCACTACGCAGGCACGTTAAGACGTGAGCATAAAGGCTGAATAATATGCTGGCACGCAATGCGTGGGCGTAAAAGGACTGAACCTACGCCAACACGTCAGAATGTGTGCGTAAAACCTCCGTCTTCTCCCTATGGCCAAGACAAGCATGCATAAAAGCTCAGGAACTCGAGGAACTCCATCTCGGCCAAGACTTGGGGAAGTCCGACCATCTCAAAACCAAACTTGCGTAAAATTAAAATCCCTACTACATGGGACTCTCTAATTCGGAAACAACCAAGTTTAGAAGATCAAAACCAAGAAGATCAAATACTAAAAACTTAGATCTACATGAAATGAGCCATGGAATTCGAAAATGCTAAGTACTAAAGTGACTTAGAATCTTATGGAGAAGAAAATAGGACAATAAACTTGAGTTCCTCCATGAAGCAAGTTGCACTTGCCTAGACCTCTCTCTCTGGTAGGTGGAGTAATGGTAGGAAGAAGAAGAGTTAATGAAAAGTAAATAGGAGAGAGAAGGGTATGCGGCTAATAAGGAGAGAGTGGTAGGTGGGGTTGGTCCACATGAAAAACTAATCCAAACCGAACCAAGCCAACTAAGCCGAGCCAAACAAGAGAAATTCCAAGATGAACCATGCAATGAGACATGTTATACGTACACGTACACCAAACACGTAATACAACCATGGTCATTACAACTCTATACACCTTAAAAGAATTCCATCCTCGAATTTAATTAAGAGGCCAGAGAGGTAAGGACAAGCTATACTAATCACAGACAAGCTATAACAAGGCATCATCAAGCAATCATTTATTCAAGCAAGGAATTGAGAGCATAAGGCATATGGAAGATATTATACCTTACGAGTCAAACAGGTCGGGATATCGCGATCGAATATCATCCTCATGCTCCCACGTTGACTCATCCAAAGAGTGATGACCCCAAGCAACAAGGACTAAACTAATAGTCTTGTTCTTGAGTATCTTCTCTCTTCGGTCCAATATAGACACGGCCTCTCCTCATACGAAAGGTTGGTACCAACAACCAATTCTGAATGGTCCAGGATGTGGCTCGGTCCGGGATATACCGTCGTAGTTGGGATACATGGAACACGTTATGCACCTTACGTAACGACGGCGGAAGAGCGAGACGATATGATACATCACCTATTCGCTCCAGAATATCGAATGACCCTATATACCTAGGACTAAGCTTTCTCCGTACGTCGAAACGAATGACGCTATGGTTAGGCAAAATCCTCAGGAATACATGTCGCTGACCGAGAATTCAAGGGAACGCCGATGAGAATCGGTCCAATGACGCTAGCGATCTTGCGCTACACGAAGATGATCTCTGACTCTTCTGACCACCTCAACCGTCTGAGCAATCATTTTCAGACCGAGCATCTGCCTCTTACCAACATCATCCTATACTAGCGGGATCTGCACTTCCTACCATATAGTGCCTCGAACGGTGCCATCTGGATACTGGCCTAGAAACTATTATTGTACCAGGTGCAGGTGATCTTCCTACGAACCACCGAAGTCGAGTGTACAAGACCGCAACATATCTTCCAAGGTTCGTATAGTACGCTATGACTGACTATCCGTCTACGGATGATAAGCTGAGCTGAACCGGAGGCGATTTCTCAAACTCTCTTACAGACTACGTCAAAAGTACGACGTAAACCATGAATCTCTGTCCGAGTGATATTGACTAGTACTCCGTACAACCTGACTATATGCCTGAGATATATCTCTGCTAGCAGAGCCGTCAACTGACCAACTCTGAATGGAAGAAAGTGAGCCACCTTCGTTATCCTGTCTATAATGACCCAAATAGCATTTCTACCGGCTCGGGACCTAGGAATTCCAGTCACGAAATCCTTGGTTATATGCTCCTACTTCAATTTTGGAATTGACAAGGGCTGAAGAAGTCCAGCTGGCCTCTGATGTTCAGCTTTAACTTGTTGGCAAACCAAACACCGAGAGACAAACCGGGCTATCTTCCTCTTCATGCCATTCCACCAAAGTGCTGACGGATATCACGGTACATCTTCATACCGTCGGAATGAATCGAATACTGAGAACTGTGAGCCTCTACCATGATCTCCTGTCTGATATTACCACTGGATACACAAAGACGCCTCCCATGTCAAAGTGTACCATCCTTATGGATACGTAACTCTAGTCTTCGCCCTGCTACACATTCCGTCCTAAGTCGCTGAAGCTTAGAATCTGTTGACTGTGCCATCCAGATCCTCTCGATTATAGTGGACTGAACTTGCATGCTGGCCATCAATGCCACACTGGTAGGAAGAACCACCTCGATTCCCATCTTCTAAAGATCTGCTAATAACTCTGGCTGCACTGTGAGGAAATAAACTCCGACTCTTCTGCTCAACGCATCTGCTACTACATTGGCCTTCCTTGGATGATACTGTAGGTTGACATCATAATCTACAAGTAGCTCTAGCCACCTTCTCTGACGCATGTCAAGATCCTTCTGAGTGAACACATACTTCAGGCTCTTATGGTCGATGAAAATCTCCACCCTATCTCCATACAAGTAGTGTCTCCAAAGCTTAAGTACAAACACTACTGCTGCCAATTCTAAGTCATGGGTTGGGTAATTCCTCTCATGATCACAAAGTTGGCGTGACGTATAAGCTATTACCTTCCCATGCTGCATCAAAACACATCCTAAACCTCTGCTTGAAGCATCACAATATACTGAAAATCCTCCGGTTCCATCTGGAAGCATGAGGATAGGTGCCGTCATCAAGCCTCGCTTCAACTTCTCAAAAGAATCCTGACATTCTGCTGTCCAAGCAAACTGTATATCCTTACGGGTCAACTGGGTCATGGGTGCAAAAACTGAGCAAAGTCTGAAACAAATTGCCAGTAGTAGCCGGCCAAGCTAAGAAAATGCGAACTTCTGTAACTGTGCTAGGTACTGGCCACGTCTCAATAGCCACGATCTTCTGGGGATCCACTTCCACTCCTCCTCTGGTGATGATACGTCCTAAGTATGAAATGCGATCGAGCCAGAACTCACATTTACTAAACTTGTCATACAACTGGTGCTCTCTAAATCTGGAGGATAATTTTGAGATGCTGCTCATGCTCTGCTTCACTCTTACTGTAGACCAGGATGTCGTCTATGAACACAATCACAAACTGATCCAAATAAGGTATGAAGATACGATTCATGAGGTCCATGATACGGCCGGCGCATTGGTTGCTCCAAATGGCATAACAAGGAACTCCCAACGCCCATATCTGGATCTGAAAGCTGTCTTCGGATGTCCTGCTCTCTGACTCTGATCTGATGGTATCCTGATCGCAAGTCAATTTTTGAGAATACTGCTGCCCCTTGAGTTGATCAAACAAGTCATCTATCCTCGGGAGAGGGTATCTGTTCTTGATTGTCACTGAGTTCAAGGTACAATAATCTACACATAATTGGACGTACCATCCTTCTTTTTCACAAGAAGCATCGGAGATTCCCAAGGCGATCCACTAGCTCGAATAAATCCCTTGGTTCTAAGTTCTTCAATCATCTTGTATAATATCTCTAACTCTGACGGCGCCATCCTGTAGACTCTCTCCGACACCGGGGCTGTCCTTGGATCATGTCTATGGTGAACTCGATCTCTCGCTCTGGCGGCATCCCTAGAAGCTCTTCTGGAAAAATCTGGAAACTTTTTAACTATCCGGGGTAACTGCACTGCTGCTACCGCCATCCGCAACACTGGAGGAGAAGGTTCAACTTCGCCTCAGGAAAAGGAAAACTCTGGCTCGCCTGGAATGCTAAAAACAACCCTGCCAATATGGCAGTCTATCCTAGCATACTGGTCTCTCAACCAATCTATCTCTAAGACCACATCATAATCGATTATCGAAACTCTATCAATCTAGCGGGGAATTCTCTACCGCTAACTACGATCCGACACGAGAAAAACTCTATCTACTCCTACAAGTCCATTACTAGTAAGTATATTAAGCCTTACTGATAATGACTCGGGCTCCAGTCCTTTTCGTGTCACAAATCATGCAGACATAAATGAATGCGATGCACCAGAATCAAATAACACTGAAGCCGGAAAGGAGTTGACGAGAATAGTACCTGCTACCACTTCACCTGGTGCCAATCATTCTTCTCCCATGGTCAAAGCCAGCACTTGACCATGTCCTCTAGGTACGGTTACCTCTGCTGAAAACTTCTCTGTCTGCTCTGGATCAGGCTTGGGCTTGGGAATACTGCTGTGGTCTCTGCTGCTGGAATGCCTGGGCCTGCGGCGGCAACGGCCTCGGAAAGGGTACTGCTACTGCTGCTGGACTGGTACTGGGGCTGGTCCCCTAACTGAAGGACTAGAGAAGGCTGATGAAGAGGAACTCCCCCTGTTCGGGCAGTTCCCAACCCTGTGGTCCGGGGTACCACAAACCAAGCACAATCCTTGTGCTCTGCGACACTCTGATACCACATGCCCTGGCTTCCTGCAGTGTGAACATCCCACTGCAGAAGAGTGCTTCTGCTGCTGAGGGTGCGTCGAGGTTGAATGTTGAATCGACGTCACTGAGGCCGCCCACCTCGGAGCTCCAATGGTCAAAGCCCTAGCTGTCGGGGCTGGTGCTGAAGATTGATTCATCTGGCCATGGGATCGCTTCCAACCCCCGGTCCTATCCACGATCCTCTGGGAGGTATACTCATGCCTCCTAGCTGCTCTCAAAACTGCATCAAAAGTCTGATGCTCAAACTGCTCAACTGCTAATAAGATCTCTAGATGGAGCCCTTGCTGGAACTGCTGGGCTCTATCGAACTCGGTCGCTACCAAGGTGGGAGCAAACCGACTAAGTCTCAAAAACTCGGCCGCATATCCATCGACCGTCCTGTCCATCTGCTTCAGATTGGTGAACCTCGTCTATAGGTCGTACCGAGCTACAACATCAAAGTACTTTGTCTGGAATCTCTCACGGAATACTGCCCAAGCAATAGGTGCCACTAATCCAACGTCCTGTGCCGTCCACTAGCTGCAGGCAAGATCCAATAACTGCAGGTGCACCACGGCCACCTTTTCGCCTTTTGCAGTCCTGGCTGCTTCTAGAATCACCTCTGTGTCCTGAAGTCAAGCGTCAGCAACGATAGCATTCACTACCATCGAAGAATGGAGGGTTCAAGCGCTTGAAGCTGTTAGCCGCACTATTACCCTGATGACCTTCTATGGTAAGAGCATCTGTCACTGTCTGGTGCAAGGCATCTTCTCTACGATCCCTGAGAAGCTAACAATGTCCTGATGAGACCCCACACAAGTTGCCATCATCAGGCTCGCAGGCTGGACGGGCTAAATTGGGGCTCTTGACCCCCAGTAGGCATGACTCTGGAGGCACTCCTGAATGCTAGGCTTGATCTCCAGGTTACTGCGGTCCAGGGAGGTGCTCGCCTTATCGATCGGTAGGACCAGAAACAATACCGTGAAGAAGATGACATAGGAAACAATAAGGAAGGGACCAGGACAGATCAAAGATACAAGCATAGGATCAGGTCAAGAATTCAGGGATTTAAGAGGATACGAGCAGAGATCAAGGACGAGTATGATTGAGACATCATATCCGGTAAACCCTCACATATCTGATTTACAAGACCTGCATGGGCCACCACTTAAAACCATGTAACACCCCAGAACCAGAATACTGGAGAGCGGGGAGCGTACATAGCCAGCTACGTATATTGAAGTGCAACCCACCTCGCTATACGATCACGGCTGTCTAGATACATGAGGGTTAACTACAAGCCATCAGTCTCCTATGGTCATGAAAAGCCTATTGTCTCAATCTCAAGCAAGCAATAACAGTTTACAAGATGTTAGAACACCAAATATACAATAGTAAGGCGTCCCATACATTACATACTTGGATGATCATGAAGCTAGTCGTACAAAACGTCAAGACTAGCAAGAGCTTTAGTCATACATGATCAACCCTAGGATTTGTCAATCATGTTACATCCCATAGGCAGACAGTAAATAAGGGTACAATCGAGCTAAACTCGTGCTTGTCGGCTAAACGCCTCAAAAGAATAATTTTATAATAGAGTGGGAGAGCCAAAAATAAACCCACTCATTGCCAGGGTTACGCCTGGTGGTCACCATCTGGCTGGAAGGTAGGTAGATCCTCTGGAGCTGCTCCGATATCTTGCCATACAAAACCAGCTGGGTCAGACCCCAGAAAGAGCAAGTGCCACAAAGGAAGCTTCACTTAGGAACTAAAACTAGCATATAATAAATAAATATTGAAGGTAATTATAAAAGAAACTGATAATAACATGGACAACAACAGTGAATTGAGTACGAGGAAACCATTCAAGTAGCCAGGTCACAACCGTTAAATCAAACAAGGACCGGGATTGTAACCCTTCACCTGAAGAGAAACCCGTCTCAAATACTGTTGGTGAAGATAAAACATGATGAACTTGACATAGGGCAAAATAAGACAATAAACGAAGAGAGGATAAAGAACTGCTCCGGAAGCCAGGTTATAACCCTTAAACCAAACAAGGACCGAGGTTGTAACCCTTCACCTGAACAGAACCTTGCCACTGATCTTTATTATTAAGGTAAGCATAAATAATCGTGCTATTGAAGTAAGGTAATACTTGACGAGCATGACATGGGGTACAATAAGACAATAAATGAAGAGAGGACACAAAACTGCTCCGGGAGCCAGTTACAACCCTTAAACCAAACAAGGACCGGGGTTGTAACCCTTCACCTGAACAGGACTTCTCCCCTGATCATTATTGTTAAGGCAAGCATAAGTAATCATGTCATGACATAATCTTGTATAGGATCAGGACGAGATGAAGCTGGACTAGACTCCATCCAATCAATCACGGCCAAGCAAGGAGTACGGCTTGATACTTTAACTAACTGGGGTTATCACAGGCCTAGTTACTAGCAAGATGCAATGAGATTATTCCAACAGCTACAAGCCCTGCGACCATCCAGGTTATCCAAACATAATTTGGGGATTGAATTCATGCGGGTACACCATCCAAGAAACGCATATATCCTTAAGTAGTTTGGTGGTTGGAACACATGTCAGTGTGCTGAAAATGTGCCCTACTCGACGGTAGGCTACAAATCCCATGATGGGGCGTCCAGATAACGGGATTGCCTGTAGCTGGGAAATCTTTCCATGACTACTGGATTTTCTAGTTATTAGCCTTAGTTAATTTCAGTAGGTACCCCTGACCGTGGTACTCAGGGGTCCCCGTCCTAGACATGATGCATGACAATACTGGTTTAATTGTACAAACACAATCGTCCACGGTGTCCAAGCCATTTATTATAGTCATGTCATGCAAGCCGTCGCAACAGCTTTCAATAGCTACCATGGTGCGTACTTGTCATATCTTATTATGTCATGCTATGTCATTCCATGCACCATTATTAGTCTGGTCATATCACTCAGTCCGTGCTTGTCAATTCATGAATAATGTAAGACATAAAAGACAATCGGGTATACAAGGGCTCAAAGCTCTACGCTAGGTCGAGGGCCTCAAGCGTAAAGCGGCTCTACGCTAGCAAGAGCAAGCGAGAGGTAGCTCTACGCGAGTGAAGATGCACGTGGGTGGGGTTCTACGCCAGTCGGGTTATACGCAAGTGAAATTACACGCACGTAAGGATTTTGCGCGGGTAGAATTTTACGCGCGCAAACACCCGAGCGAAACTCTACGCATGCGAGAGTCTACTCGAGCCAAAGTCTATGCGTGTACGACTCTACACGAGCGGGAGGGTCCCGGCGTAGAGTTCGAATACGCTAGCACGCAATGCGTGTGCATAAAAGGGGCACTACGCAGGCACGTTAAGACATGAGCGTAAAAGGCTAAATAATACGTTGGCACGCAATACGTGGGCGTAAAAGGGCTAACACTACGCCAACACGTTAGAACGTGTGCGTAAAACTCCGTCTTCTCCTATAGCCAAGACAAGCATGCGTAAAAGCTCAGGAACTCGAGGAACTCCATCTCGGCCAAGACTTGGTGAAGTCCGGCCATCTCAAAACCAAACTTGCGTAAAATCGAAATCCCTACTACATGGGACTCCAATTCGAAAACAACCAAGTTTAGAAGATCAAAACAAAAAAGATCAAAATATTAAAAAATTAGATTTACATAAAATGAGCCATGGAATTCGAAAATGCTAAGTACTAAAGTGACTTCGAATCTTATGGAGAAAAAAATAGGACAATAAACTTGAGTTCCTCCTTGAAGCAAGCCATGCCAACCAAGACGAAGAAAGGAGTGGTAGGTGGGGTTGGTCTACATGAAAAACCAATCCAAACCGAACCAAGCCAACCAAGACGAACCAAACAAGGGAAATGCCAAGATGAACCATGCAATGAGACATGCAATATATGTACACGTACACCAAAACACGTAATACAAACCATGGTCGTTACACGCACTATGTACTTTGCATATCTGCTCAGCTTGCCAAACTCAGCAACATACTCTTCGATTGATATGCCTCCCTGCTGAAGATTCTGGAACTGCCTAGCCAAGTCCAACCTATCTGTGGGAGAGAAGAACTTCTTCTTGAATAAGTCCTTGAACTCTGCCCAAGTGTAGCCCTCTCCAGCAAGAGTCGACTCATTTCTTTACCAGGTGCGTACAATCTCAAGTAGCTGAAGTCCCACCGCCTCGACCTTCAGATCATCTGCGAGGCAGATAACCTTATAAGATACACGATATACTCGAGCCAGTCATCATCATAGTTAATGCCCTCGGTCCCCTTGAAGTCCCGAGGCCCCACCTTCTTAAAATCTTAAATAGTACTCGGCCTTTGTTGTTGCTGGGCTGGAGCTTCCGCTCCACTACAGCTAGAGCGAGTTGGTGGGCGCTCTCTATGTCCTGACACAATGTGTCCGACTGCCTTTGATGAGCCTCGGACTGGGCCCTCTAGGCCTCAAGCATCTCTCGAAAGAAGGCAAACATCTGTCCCATGTCGGTAGGTACTGAAGGCAGAGGAGGAAGATCCTCCAGGACAGAGGAAGGAGTTCGCTGCGTAGGAGGAGGTGCAATACTAATGACAACTCCGGTCGCAACCCCCCTATGCCAAAATAGAAGCACCCACAATGACCTCGGGAATAGTCCTCTATACTGGCGGAGGAGCACCCTCGAAAGTGGCTGCTGATACTCCTATCATAGAAGAGCAACGGGATCAGGCCCACGAGATGTAGCAGACCTCTCTGTATTTTTAGGCCCCAAACTCTGGATCTGGTCTTAGCCATCGTAAAGACATATCGAAATAAGGAAATCAAAATGGCACAAAATATATTATATCAAAGGAGGACAGTTAGAGTACAAGAATCAATATCAAAGAAAGGACAGTTGCATAGAAACAATAAATTGGAAGTTTTTTCCTAATTATGATTGAGTATCCTTAGCCTATAGACTATATCCTATGCATATATATAGCAGGCTTGTAACAACACTCTAAGTCGAGTGCCACCACAACATCGTACTAATTGCGACTTCTGACCTGCATAGACCACCACTACAAACGTTTCATGACCTGCACCCTGTGTAGGGGCACAAGTGCGTAACAGTGCCCAGCCTACACCGTCGGATCGGTGGTAGAACGCTGTCTAGGTCTACCAAACTAGCAGTGAATATAATGACCTATCAATATATCTTATCTCCAATTAGAGGACAACAATGATATAGAAAACTCAATCACAATCTATAAGGAAGAATAAAATGGCACGATAAAAGATACTAGCATAAGAGAATTATCCAGAAGTGCCCAGAATCAAAATACATATCCAGAGTCTGAGTCGGAATATAGCAATACAAGTCTATAGATAAATAACATGCTAAATAGATAGATAGTGCTGGAGACAATATCCAGTATAAAACCTAGTCTACTGGATCACCACTACAGTCTCCTCAGTGAAAACTAGCCCTCATGTGCTAAAGTCTCCTGATCTATACCTACTACGTCATGCAGACCGTAATAGGTAGTGCACTCATCCTCATTGTCGTCTGAAAAATACATCCAGTCAAGATTGGAATGAAGTACATTTCTAATAATAGTTCAAGCAAATGATATTGACTATGTAGCAGTAAATAGAGAGATAAGATAAGAATGAGTAAAATGTACATGAAAGTAACATGGCATGGGTAAGACTGTAAATAAGTACAAAAGCAGGTAAAATAGGTTATATCATATGCAAGAGTCATGAAAACTATACTAACAATGTGAGTGAGTACTAGCTTCGATATGTGGATGGCTTAGGAACTTGCACAAGATTTTATGGCCTGGTTAATCATACAGGATGGTATAATTAACACTCACAAGAAATAATACATGCACAAGGAGGGTATTTGACCATATATCTAGCTAATACTTCCTGCCCCTGACTGATACAGTAGATCCAACTATGACACGTCATGACACGAGATACTCTGGAAAGGTAGCTAATCCTCTTAGGGACCGATGTCTATACATGCACAAGAACAATGCCAAGGCTTGCACAAGGATTATCGGATGTATGAAATAACATCTCATGACGGGATCCAAACAATACCAAATCTGTACGACCAATGTGTCAAGAATCAATGATATCTATACTAAATACAAGAAACATAAAAAATAACATAGACAGAAAATTATCAGAGAATGTACTCGCCTGAGATCAAATATAAAGTATCAGCGACGTCTGATACGGCACCTCAAAGACATAAATATGAAATATTATATTAATATCAATTTTGGAAATGAAAACAAGTCATACTAGTCCATTTCTAGATCATAAAGTCCATTCTAGGTCAAATTGGTCAAACTAGGTCAAGTCTAGATCAAACTAGTCCAATTTGCTATTTCTAGGTTGTATGAGTCTAATTCTAGGGTTTTGAGTCCATATGCTAGGTGTCTAAGCTATATTAGTTAACCTAGGGTATTAGAATAGCCTATTACCCATTATCCGTATTTAACTCAATATCTAATATAGATGTCTATTGCCTAGGTTAATTTAGTTATTACCTATGCCTAATTAGAGACGAAAGCCTATCTCAATCTAGGATATTACCTATGTATCTAACTACCCATTTATCTAACCCCTATTATTCCTATAGGGGAACCAATACCTATCTAACATGTCTATTTGTTCCCATGCCCTTTACCTATACATTACACTTTAATTCCTTTCCTCTTTCTCTTCACTGTCCAGTCCTCGAGGACTGAAACTCAAGCCCCCTTCCAACTGTTCAGTCTTCAATTGAAATTTCAAACACTCATTAGTTTAGTCCTTAACTGAAATTCAAATACTCTTCAGTTTACTGACTGAACGGATACTCAAAACAACCACACTTCTTCCCTTTAACTCCCTACTCGAGCCCCCAATCGCCATCTGCTCCTGTTCTTGTTAGGAGTTCTCCCAAAAAAATTGTCTAAGATACCATATATTGATACAACTTTTTTTCTTTTACCTGAACCTAAACATCCCTGTATCAATCCTACTGGTACTCTTAAACCCCCTTCCATTCACTGTTCAGTTTTTCCCTTATTCCTAGTACAGGCTTTTGCATGTACCCACACTAGACTGGGAACCCCCTTTACTTTATTTGGCTATACAAGTGCACTTTGGTTGTCACGACCCGCACCCACTGTTAGGGTACGAGAACGTAACGACGCCCAGCCTACGCCACAGTGTCAGCGGTAGAACGCTGTCATAGGTCACAACATCTAACATATAATGCTAAGCAGTTTATACTCCCCGAATGGGGGTGACATAGCAGATACAGTCTTAATCACATCTAAGGTAGAGCATGATAAAGATAGATAAAACATGAAATCCGAAAGAGATACAGGAGATAGAAGTCTAAGTGTCTAAGATACGTAAACCCAGAAATACATCTCAAAACTCAGATACTGTAATCCACAAAGTAAATACAACTCCAGACAAAATGAAATAACTATCTAAACAACCTCTACTGTGTCTCCTCTAGGCTAGCAGGCAATCCCAGGCTATCTGTAAAACTTATCAACAGGTCCAGTGAGGACAGGAGCGAGCACAATACATCTCAACAGTTCATAGCAGGTTAGAAAATATAAACATGCAGTAGAGTAAGATACAGGATCTGAAAGAAATACAGTATGTAAACAGAGAAAGAACTGTAATAGAAATATCTACTATAAATAGAGAACTAATAGTGGCTAGTGATATAGAGTACAAGATAGCACATGTGAACAGGACAGATTGGTACATGATCTACACTAAAGAGTTGTACATGATCTACATTACTATAGAATTGTTCACATGACTACTAGCACTCCCCCATTTTTCCCAATCATTACACAAGGATCTAAACAGGTTATATTATTGTATATGATATCACATGGGGCCCTTGAAAGGGTGCACATGATAGTATACATGAAGGCTCCGTGAACATGAGAGTACAAGATTCACCGGAGTGTACATGTATAATGAAAGCACAGGAGTACATGATGAAAGTGAAACACACATGACACAATGTACCCGATGCTCCCGAGGGGGATAACATCGCATGAAGAGATCCGTATAGTACTAATCCGTGATAATGTCGTGACATCATCAAGTAAGGTAATCTAAAGTAGGAATATAATTCTAAGCAGGATATGAAATGATCAGAGAATGTACTCGCCTGATAACCTGAAGAACTAATAAGTATAGGGGGTCCAACTAAAGCCACAGAGTCCTATTTAAAGCAACACAGGTTACAAGGTATTCAAGTTGTAATAAATGAATCTCTACAAACAATCCATTTTATCCTACGTTCTTCTAAGTCAAATTAACTCTAGGTCAATTCCGGTCAATAATTTAGTCAAACTAGGTCAAGCGTTGACTTACAGTTGACTTTGGGTCAACTGGTCAACTCTGGTCAAACAGGGTTAATTCTAGTCTAATTATTGAAGATATAAAGTGTACTTCATTATTCGTACGTCTAAACTTACGACACGTAAATCGAGATGAGATGATCAACGGTAAAGTTGATAATCTTATTGCAGTGATCCACATGTCCAACTCGTCAATTTTAGCGATGTGAGATCACTGGAATTGACTGATCTCAGTTTCGTTGTACTAATCCCGAAATACGAATATTATAAGAATTAATTATTAATTAATTATAAAAAGGTTAAACTCAGAGAAACTATCAACAAACATTGTCGGACGATGAAATAAACATCGCCAATGTGTCCAGAATGGTCAAATTAGCTAGGATAGCCTACCCATCGGTCCAATTTGGACACAAGGGCAAAAAGGTAATTTCGGGTCAAAACGGTGTCCGTGTCGGAGCCGTTTTGCACCGAAAAATGTGCAAGAAAACAAGTCAATAAAATATAACAAATTATATGTCCACAAAACCAGAATGACGATACGAACCCAACGGTATCTCCAGAATTGGATTCCGTTGACCCGATCTCAATTTGGTCCGTTGACCAGAACTTGGAATTCCGGTTTGCACGGAAATGCGTACCGGAACCAAAGTTCTCAAAACTCAGCAAACTATATGTCAACGAGTCCAGAATGACGATACGAACTCAACGGTATATCCGGAATTGGATTCCGATGAGCCGATCTCAAAATGACCCGTTGATCCGGA
Source organism: Iris pallida (assembly GCA_029216955.1). Lineage (NCBI taxonomy): Eukaryota > Viridiplantae > Streptophyta > Magnoliopsida > Asparagales > Iridaceae > Iris > Iris pallida. The sequence continues at coordinate 13,005 of JANAVB010031642.1, read as the reverse complement.
TATTGGTATCCGACTTGCACCGAAATGCGTGCCGGATTCAATGTCCACCAAAACTTAGCAAATTATATGTCAAGGAGTCCAGAATGACGATACGAAATCAACGGTATATCCGAAATTGGATTCCGAGGAGCCGGCATCAAAAAGTCCCGTTGACCCAGAATGTGGGACCCACTTTGCACCGAAAAATATGCCAGGGCCCACGTTCTTCAAATCTAACAAATTTTATATGAAAACATGCCAGAACGACACCATGAGTCTAATGGTGGTGTCAGAAATGAAATCTGGAGTCCCGTGTTCAAAAATAGAATTTTACAAGTTGGAAATTACGAATTCGGACGGCCAACTTTGGCATCGAATTCAACCAATCAAACAAGCTCACAATGAAACGAAACTAGAGGGGTAGTAAGAGGGTTATACCAGCTTCGCACAGGAACTGGTAGCACGCCAAACGGAGCTACGGTGGAGAAGGTACAAGCTGACGAAGTTGGCCCCGTAAAACTGTCCAAATTTAATACAATTTAAACGGTCAACTTGGTGGCCGGTTTTGATGTATCAAACGATAAAATTAACGGACGAAAATTGACAGGAGTGAAGGTGGATAAACCGAGATCGTGATGGAGCGAAGAAATCGCCGATCTAACGGTCGGATTTTCAAAAAAATGTGTGCGAAGTCACTGCGATGGAGCGCCAAAATGAACTTGATTCCTCGCGCGTCACGACGAGACTTCGTACAAAACGCACGAATAGGCTATTCGGCGCGTCGGAAAAGAGGGTGGCGGCCACAGGGTGGCTCGTCGGAGTGCGCGCGGCCAACGGGTGGTCGGCCACGCCGACCACGGCGGCTGTGGCGCCGGCGGCGATGCCTGAGCGCGCCCACAGGGCCGTTCCCGACTTGCACAGTAGCTGCTGTGCATGCAGGCTACGCGCGGGGGCTGCACGGCCCAGCCTGGCCCGGCAAAGGCAGGCGGATGATGGATGGTTATGGTGGTGGGTGGCGGTTTGATGTTGATGGTGGAGGAGGAGATGGAGGAAAGGTGATGGTGGTGGTGCGCTGTCATGGCCAGGTGGCCGACGGCGAGGCCACGTCGGAGGGGAAGGTGGTCGGGTGTGGCCAGGAGAGGAGGCTGCTGTGTATGGTTAAGTTGCTGGTGATGGTTCTTGTGTGGGAAAAATTTAGAAAGGAGAGAGAGAAAGAGATGAATAAATTAAAGAGAGAGAAAGAGAGATTAAATGAGAGAGAGAGTGGGGAAAAGTGCTCCTCTCAAAGTTAGGGCCGGCCTATGTTGGCTGTGAGTGGGAGTGTGGAAAATGCATGGTGAGGATTGATTAGAAGAATCAAGTGGCTAAGGTTAATAGTAGAAAAATTGGCCATTCCAAGGGTTTTTAATAAATGGAAATTCCAATAAATAGTGAAATAGGATTCAATATTATTTTTGGACGAGGAAAGTGAGGGTGTCATGATGGAGGGTAACATAGAGCTGGGCTGGACTCGGTGGAGCCGGATTGGATCAAAATCGGACATTGTGCAAAAATCGAATTAAAATTAGACGTTGATGATCATGGATAAATAAGTAGCACATGGAGATTCCAATAAATGGGACACAAGTGGCAGGCGGGTAGTAGGCTCAATATGGGCCATGTCCATATTTGGGGCGGACAGGTTTTGGTCGACAGGGTACCCACAAATCAAGTTGGAAAATGAATGTGACACCGTGGGGCGAAATAAAATCGGGTCACGTGTCAGAAAAGTTGTGCGAAGCAAATAGAGCACAAAATGGCACGCCTGAGTGGGACACGAAGGACATGGGTGTCGAGCGTCTCGAGTAGATCATCAATGAGAAGTTGGTTTCAAGAAACTGACTGGTCTTGCGCTCCCAAATTAAAAGTCACGGTAACGTGCTAAAAATGATCAAGAAAAAGAGTGAGAAAATAATTAATAATCAAATGGTCTAAATCGACCCGAAGTTCAGCGAAGCAAAAAGAGCACAAGGGAACAAGTTTGGATGGGACACTATATACCATCATGAAGGTAATCCTGTCCACTCCAAAACTCATGAAGAAGATTTCCAGAGTTGAACATCCTTGACACTCCAAATATCAAAGGCACAGAAAAGTACACTTAAGAAAAAATAACAGAATAAATTATTTATCGAAACCAATCAATCAGAAAATAAAATAAAATAATAAAAAAATCAACCCGAAATTCAGGATGCTTACATCCTACCCACCTTATAAAAATTTCGTCCTCGAAATTAAAATGTCCATACTCCCTCTAGGTCAAACCCCCATAATCAAATCCCAGAACTTAAATAAAACATACCATCAAAAATGACGACATATAGGGTCATGGCATACGGTGGTAGTGAAAGTCTCATCTAGGTATACTAGTCATGCTAACCAAAACGGTCATAGGGTATCAAAACACACAAGCAATCTAGGGTGCTATACTAGAAAAAGTTACAGAAATAACAAATCATCAAAACTGTAAGACGGTCTACCATCCTATATGAAAACTAGTACTTATCAAAAATAAAACAAAGGTAACTACCAATTATCTGAAAAAGGGTACTATTCAAGGAAAAATCAAAATCACTAGTTAAGGAATAAAAGTCAATTGCATGGAAATCCAATCACAATATATATATATATATATATATATATATATATATATATATATATATATATATATATATATATATATAGCGTTAGAGAGGAAAAAAGCTAGCATTATGTGTATGGGAACATGTTCATATGGTTAGATAGTAGGCATGTGTGTAGGTAAAATATACATGAAATTGTATATGAGAAATTGGGTTTCAAAACAACGGCTATCAAGTTACACTACTCTTGACATATTGGTTAAGCAATCTACAATACACAACTCATTTACTCATAACATGCATGGCTAACCATATATATATATATATATATATATATATATATATATATATATATATATATATATATATATATATAAATATATATATATATATATATATATATATATATATATATATATATATATATATATATATATATATAAATATATATATATATATATATATATATATATATATATATATATATATATATATATATATATATATATATATATATATATATATATAAATATATATATATATATATATTTATATATATATATATATATATATATATATATATATATATATATAAAGAGGTAGAGATTTAGTTATGTATCTATATATATTATAACATGTATGCCTAAGCTCTATATATATCTATACAGGTATATGAACATAACATAGAGGGGAAGGGTTAGGTTACATGACAGTATATACTAAGTTAGGGTGTGCATGTGTCCTTGTACAGGGTTATAGCTTAGTATTGAAAGGTTAAATCCAGTTTTAGTTCAGCATTTACATACAAGATCTGAAATGAGCTAACGTTTAAACCAGGGTAATATGAACATAATACAGTCTCAAATTTTAGGGTTTTGAAACATCACAACTAACTCAATGCTTCCAATATTCTAACATAATAGAAATAAAACCCTAACATACTATCCATACATTTATCTACGCACATAGTTCAATATTACAAGTTAAATCTGAAATTGAACTAAACATTGGAAATCAAATGGGAAAATTTTAACATGTATTCAGTTTTCAGGATTTTAGAGAAATTTGAACATCAAAATCAACTCAATGTTTATCACAACCTAACATGTAAGAATATGAAGCCTAATATTATATCCCTACATACAATAATGTACACAGCTCTAAATATTACATAAAAAAATTTTTAAAACAACAAATTGAACTAACATTTGGAATCCGTATTAATGGTTAATATACACACAGTCTCAGATTTTAAAGTAGCGATCATAGGTCTCAACTAACATTTGGTGGTTCTTCATCTATACTTCGATTCATTGTTCCGTGGCACCGTGCCTCAACTAAATGTTTTAAAGTAGCGATCATAGGTCTCAACGCATCATAGTTATTCAATGTTCTACAAACCCATACATTTGATGCACACCTCGATATGGTGTTTCAATGTTTTATGACCTAATGTTCATTGTTATGCAACTCGTGCATTTGATGCATGCGATCCTTTCAATGTTCTTAGACATATGTTTATTCCCTTCGATTTGTGTAATTGAGGCACGCCTCGCTAGAGTATTAATATTCTATGACTCGTGCACTAAGGCACTAGCCTCGATATAGACTTTCAACGTTCTACGACTTATGTCTTGAGGTATATTTCGATTTAATTGTTAAATGTTTCGTGACTCGTGCATTTGATGCACTCGTCGGTACAGTTATCCAATGTTCCCTTTCGATTTGTGCACTTGATGCACGGTTTGCCTCAATGTTCTATCTTAGTATTCGACACTCACTATGATTTCTCTCAATCGAGCCACATCCGTAGACTCGATAGGTTAACTTAGCATACAAAGGTACATTTTAACTAGGCATGATGAAGTAGGAAAGAAGGGTCAAAGTCCTCCCACCTTAATCGATTCGCCCATTCTTCTTGTCGAGTCAATGCACCTCGATTCTTTAACTTCGTTGTTGCCATTACCAATTTTCCAAATAGGAATAATTTTGTTATTTCATATTTATATAATATTGTGAATATTTATTATTAATATTGTGTTAGTTATTACGGTTAGTGGCTGGCATAATTTTTAGACTTGTATTAGTGAACCAATTAGTCTAGACACTAAACTAGAGCCAAACAATTAGCATAACATGACTCATGGACCAACTCATTGGACTAGGTCCAATTAGACCCATTAGTTATGACCAATTAACAAAAATAGGTATTAGACTATTTACCGAAATAGGTTTAAACTTTTCCATGTAGTAATTAGCTCATGACGACATTTAAGGGGTATATTAGCTATTGTAGATTAGTCTAATCCTAACAAACATGACCGGCCATAAGTGGAAGGGCTCCCTATCATTTTATTTTATTCTATTATTCTATTTTCTCCTAATTTGGTGTTCTTTCCCAAATTGAGCCATTCCTCCACTAATCCCTCTAAAATGTCACTCAATCCCTCATCCATTCCTTTCATTCTCTACACTAGAAGGAGCCTCGGAGCTTGGAGACTAGGAGCTGAAGAAGAGGAGTCCATTTACTAGGAGCTATGTGTTCGGATAGTATCCATTTGACTTTTTATTGGAAATCCATCTTCTAATAGGTATACATCTCTTTTTCCCTCTAATTAGACTCTGTTTGTGGTATTGGACCCCTAGGAATTCACCCATGGAGTAGGACTACCCATAGGAAGAGGTTTGAGACTAATGATTCTCTATTTGTAAGTTATAACGGATTTTGTGCCATTTTAGGAGAATTTCGAGAATGGTGCACCAAGTGTTTGTCATTAGGTTTGTTAGACCTATTTAGATTATATTTGGTTGAGTGTGTCTAGATTCATGCCCACAAATGGATACATGTAGGTCGTGTCATGATATGGTAGGACACGGGATCAATCTGGGGTTATTTTTCCTTCGACACTTGGGTGCACATGTCCAATTATACATGACACTTGATGTCACGACCCGCACCCACTGTGAGGGTGCGAGTACGTAACAGCGCCCAGCCTACGCCGCAGTGTCGGCAGTAGAACGTTGTTCTAAGTCTCTAACTAACCATCAACTCATGCAGTATATAATGTACTCATCATGATCAACTCCGAACGGAGGACAAGTATAAGATATGGTGTAACTCAATCGCAGTCTAAGCACGATAAGATAACACAGAAAATAACTAAGAAATTGAAGACAACAAACTACTGAAATAATATCAACATCTGAATAATCTCAAATACATCTCAAGTCTCAAATCTCTATATACAACTCCAGATCTAAACAGGAAAACTAAAACAAGACAGACTAACTAAACTCCCGATCACTCCTGAGTGTCGGGGCCATGGTAGCTAAGCCATCTCCTCAGTAAAATGTAGGGCATGTGTCCTCAGGGCAATCATCTGTAAAATTTTCAACAGGTCCAGTCAGGACAGGAACGAGCACAAACTCATCTAGAAAACCCAAGTAAATGACAGAGAACTATAAAGCAGTTATAGGCAGTTGCATTGATGAAAATGGCAGTTTATATTCAGGTGATGGTAAGAAAGACAGATAAAGTGCAAGGAAAGTAAATACTAAACAAGAGAAGAATCATAGCAATGAAGACTGTAAAAATAGAACTAGCTGAACCAGGGTAAAATGATATAAAGTCCAGACAACATGTAGACCAGTGTAACTCCAATGTAAGTCCAGTACAGGATGAATCTCATACAAGATGAATCCAGCAAGGGACGATTCCAGTCATAGTGATCAATGATTCCAGGGTGAGTCCAGCCTATACTCTAGCAGTGTGTTTTAAAATACCGAGATCGACATGTAAACGGCTATGGGTAATCCGGCACATCACACACCTGGCCGGGTGTGAGATGGCTATCATTCCAGTAGATTCCAGTAGGGGTGATTCCAGTAATGGGGTATGTCTACATGTCTTACTCTAGTATTTCCCCTCCCAGCAAGTGAATCCAGAATTTTGACACAATGATTCAAGATGAGTCCAGCCAAGTACAATGATACCAGTAAATGATTCCGGGGTGATTCCAGTAATGATTCCAGTAATAGAAGCCGAAAATGATGATACCAGTAATAGAGGCCAGAAAATAAATGTGTGTCGTATACATGAATCCAGAAATAACAGTACGTGTTTGTAACAGAGAATCACATACAGCTAACTAGAACTGAAATACAGTAATTGACAAATAAATGAGAGAACTATCAGAGAATGTACTCGCCTGATACTCTGAAAAGAGTAGTATAATGTCAGATGCCTGCACCAGAGTCACAATGTCCTAAACAGAGTAATACAGGTTCTAATGTGCTTAAAATAAGACAAATGATGTTTATGTTGCAATCTACATGATTTTTAGGCCAATCTAGGTCAAAGTCAACTCTAAGTCAACCATGGTCAACTGTCTAGGGCAAACCAGGTCAACACTGGGTCAACTCTAGTCAATATTGGTCAATCTTAGTCTATTGGGTCAAATATCTAGAGTTTGGTCAAACTTTATCTAAGGCTATCTCTACACCAACCATATACTAGTATAGCTAGGATACCTCATTACTATATTCTATATACATACAATGTAAATACATACCTAAAGCCTATAGCCTTGGTATCATATAGTCCATTCCCTATATTATATCTATCACATATCTATACCTATATAAGTACAATATCAACTAATCCATATCACATCTATATATAATATATATACTATAAGTGAACTCTCAAACAACAACTCACACTATTCCTCACCCTCTCAAACCATGTGGTTAATGGCCCATGCCCTCTCCTAGATACACATCTTAGACTCTATATGATACCCTAAGCTAATCAAGCTCATCCTCCACTTCAACATTCATTCCATGACTTAACAAACAACTAACTACCTATTAGTCCTAGACTTATATCACTCTCCCATATACATACCCATTATGAAGCATTTCCTACATACTATGAATGTACCTATGATACACACATATAGGGAATACTAACTTCCATCTCCCAAAACCTTCACATAGACTCTCTCACAAGGAACCATACATTACCTTACCTAGGACACATCATACACTAACTCACACAACAAAGCCTCCTGCCTGTACAGGCCCCTAGCCTGTACTGCTAATGCAATGCCAACCAAGGCAACTGTAGTTGCTGCTAATGGCACTGCCTGCACTGCCAATGCAATGCAAAGCCAGGCAACTGCAGCTGCTGCTAATGGCACTGCCTGCACTGCCAATGCAATGCAAAGCCAGGCCAGGCCAAGGCTGCCAATGCAATGCAATGTAAAGCCAAGGCAAGCTGCTGCCTACTTCTTCTGTTTCCACAAATTTCCCCCCATTGAGCACACACCAATACACATAATATGTACTATCAACAGCCAAGACCAACCAAGATCTATCCATTTCAATAAATCATCTCAGACCTGAGATGACCCTCACCCAAATACCAATCAATACACAAAATCATTTAAGGAAATCATTTTCTCAGGAATCTAACAGTGAATCAATTACCTGAGTTATCTCAGGAATCACAAAACCCAATCCCAAATCAATCTCAGATTTTATGACAGTTAAATAGTTCAAATGAACTCAATACTAAACATATACATGACATTATATGAACCCACATTCAATCCACAAAAGCTGAACATACATAGGAATAAACATGGAAATTAAGAATCAATACAGTTTGTGTCTCAGGTTTTAATAGGAAAACCATGCTAGTTACAGTCATGTGGGTGTGTGAGTGATACTATGTGTTCAGAAAACAGTGGGTGAAGGGACAGTGATGCTGAGACTGAAAGAAGTATGGACTAACAATCACAGTCCAATGTAAAAACAACTACAGGTTGGAGTCTAAGTGTTTCAGGAATTAAACTAAGGGAAATGACAGTTCCTGTGTGAGAGATTGTGTCCACATGACATAATGTTCAGGTTGTGACAGTTTATTCATCCAAACCAATCAAAAACCCATAATCCAGAGTTCTTAGTTAACATCAAACCAAAAGGAAATCAACCAAATCAGTGAATAAAATGACAGTGAAAGGAGAGTGTGTGCAATGTGTGAATGAGGAATTAAATTCAAGGTTGTGTGTTACATGGGTGAATAGGAATCATCATAGTCTCAGTTATCATTGTACACCAATTCAGGTTTTTAACAAATATCAAATATTTCTCAGGTTAGCTAATAGTTCAACAGTCAATTCAAAACCAATTGACAGTTAACACATTAATCAGGAAGTCTAATACACATGCAATGAGTTTAAACATGTAAATTCGTATCAAGAAATAGTTAAAAAAACAGGGAGTATTAGAACATATAGGGAATTCCCCATTCGAATTGGAAAACATGGTAAAATGCCAAACAAATGGTTGATAGTTGTGTGTGAGCATGCTATGGTGTTATACAGGCTGTGTCATGTCTACACAAGTGGACACGACGTGTCCAAACACGATTTACACAATGAATGAAAAAAAAACAGCACAGCAACCTCGTGCAGAGGTGCAAAGTGTGCTAGGACACGACACACGACACCGTAGGTCTTGTGCTTGTGTCCTAGGGTGCGCCAAGGTTAGGGCTAGGGTCCCATCACCCTGCACCGTGTCCACGACACGCGTGTCCTGAACACGAGACACGTATCAGAACGTGTCTCACCCGCGTGCGGTGTAGTGCAGAAATCAATGCGGGCTCGTTTTCGTGTCCGACATAAAACAAAGTGTCGTGAAACTTGGGGAGTGTCTTCTCAGTCACTGCCCCAACTCCACGCCAAGTTTCACGTGTCAAAACACCGTGTCCAGTAAGAAATAGGACACGGGTAGCAGGACAGCGCACACGTGTGTCGTGCAGCGTGTCCGCACCCAATTTCGACACGAAATCGACACGAAATTCACATCAGTCTTCACAAAGATTAATATACATATTAAGATCTATAAATTCATTTAATTACATTTACAAAAATCGAAAATAAATTCCTTAGAGGCATTTCGTCGAACACCTAACATACCATACGACACGTGTCCGATACGGACACCAAACGGACACGAAATTCACCCAAATTTTGGGGACACCTAGGGGACTCCTAGATCTAGCCCTACATGCAAAGAAAACTGAAGTTTAAATCAATTTAGAGGGTTTTACCTATGTGTGCAAAAAGTTTGGAAAAGCCTCAAATGGGGGGTTCCTCCTCTTGGTGCCAAATGCTCCAAATTGTCCCAAAGCTGGGATTAAACTCAGAAATCAGAAAATAGGAGAGTGTTAGGTTCTAATGCAAGAAACTAGGATCAAAAAGGAATTAAAATGGATTTATGGGAATTTTTGTAAGAGGGACAATACCTTTCCTTCTCCAATGTTGAAATGAATGAAAGAAGGAGGCAAGCCCTAGAGAATAAGTGTTTATATAGGGTGGGGATCCCTATGGCTGGTCATAAAGGAAGGAATTAGGGTTAGGATTTCCTAAATTGGCCCATGGGCTTAAGTTATGGTTAATCAAGTCATGAAGTCATAAGCCATTCCATGAAACTATAAACCATGCCTCAAATCCACTAAACCAAGTCCCCTCATTCTAAAATTAGTTTCTAATGGATAAATGTAGGTTAACCTAAGTTAGACTAGGGTCACCATGGCTAGGGTTAGCTTCTAGGCTAGTCCACTAGGTCTCAACAAATCAAGTCAATCCAGAATTCACCAATTCAACAAATCACCAAATAAATCAAATAAGTCAAAATGACCAAAATACCCCTAGGCTAAAAATGATAATTAAATCATCCTAATGACATGGTTAGGCTCTAGGTCATGTAGTCTCTCAGGTTTCACTAGCAGCACATCAAAATCACAAGTCATGACTTAAACCAGTTTTTAAATAGTTTAAAAAATAATTGAAAATCACCAAAAATCACCATGTGAAATAAATATCAATAAATAATAATTATAATTACAAAATTTCAAAAATACCCTCATCTGGAAAACTGGGTGTTACAATCCTACCCACCTTATAAAAATTTCGTCCTCGAAATTAAGATGATCGCACCCTTCCTAGGTCAAACCCCCAATCAATCAAGGTCGAAGTAATACAATCCTACTGGTCGTGATTCCACAGTCTCGAACAGGGTAGCTACACTATCTAGCAATCACAAGTAATATCCTAGCAGGTACTAAGGGAAATCACACATGGAAGTGGGGAGGAAGAACAAGAAGGTCAAACCTGCTAATCCATCACCTGCGATGTCAGTCTCCTCAGCAGCCATCGCAAAAGCGCTACCCCTCTGGTGCTGAGCTACAGGTGGCCTAGCCCCCTCAAAAGAAGGTGCAATGGGACAATCTATCTTCTGGTGGACAGCTGACCCACAGAAATAGCAAACCCTCAACCTCTTCCTGTACTGCTCCCAGATGTGTCCCGGCTTCTTGCAGTAGGAACAACTGATCACCTTCGGGTCCTGACCCCGAAACTGATGCTGCACCTGCTGAACTCCCACTGGTGCCTACGTCTGCTGAATCTGCACATGAGGCCTCTTGGCCTGGCCTCCGCTGCTGCTGGTACCGTGAGCGTCCCGTCCCCTCTTGAGCCTCAGCTCAAGGTCATCCTCAGCTAATAAAGCTCCCGTCAAAATCTCCTCAAACGTGGCATCCCTGTTGCCCTTGGTCAAGGACTTGACTTCCTTGACCAGACCCTTCCGGAACCTCTGGGCCTTCGCCGCCTCGCTCAAACCCTCTACGAATCTGCTGAGGCGGCCAAACTCCCTAGCGTACTCCTCCACTGACAGGCTTCCCTGTACTAGGCTCTCGAACTGCGACTCCAAGGCTCTGAGCGCTAAATCTGGAAAGAACTTCTTCTTGAAGAAGCCCCTGAACTCCTCCCAAGTCTGTCCAGCTACCCCTACCCTGGGGTCTGACTGATACCAGGTGCGAGCAAGATCTCGCATCCGGCTAGCTGCTGCCTCTATCTGGAGATCTGCCGGTATCCGGGTCAGGCGAAAGATCTCCTCAATATGCTCGATCCACTCGTCAGCATATAAAATCCCCTCTGTCCCCAGGAAGTCTCTGAGACTCATCTTCTGGAACTGCTCTATCCCTGGTGTCCTCGGCTGCTGGATCACTGGTCGAGCTGCGACTGCTGTAAGGGCCAACTCCATGCCTCTGTCCTGTCGGGCCTGCTGCCAGTCCATAAACTGCTGGAAGCGAACATCTGTGCCGCATCCATGTGTCCTGTAGACGGCGGCTGCTGGAACTCTATCTATGGGATGACTGGGTCCTGCCCCCGAGCTGATGGAGGCACACCCCCTGCTGCTACTGCTGAAGTCTCAATATGGGCAGAGGTAGCAGGAGCTGCATCCACCTGACCCTGCTGATCTGGCTGAGAGGTGGCAGTCCCCTCTACAACGACTGCAGCACCCGAGCGATGTGATCGTATCTCCACCATCCTGAAGACAGATCGAACAAGGAAGTCAATACTGAGCAGGAATCGATATATCAAAGGAGGACAGTTATTTCAAAGAAGGAAAATCAGTACGATATGTAGATGGCATGATTCAAAACAGAATTTTCCTAACTGTGACTGTGTGCCTCTCCGGTAAAGCCTATCTCTCAGTCCTATCGCAGGCTCGCAGCAGTACAACTAAGTCGCCGTACTACCACGATATCACACTAATGCGATTCTCGACCTGCATGGGCCACCACTAAAAATGTGTCACGACCCGCACCCACTGTGAGGGTACGAGTACGTAACAGCGCCCAGCCTACGTCGCAGTGTCGGCGGTAGAACGCTGTTCTAAGTCTCTAACTAACCATCAACTCATGCAGTTGATAATGTACTCATCATGATCAACTCCGAACGGAGGACAAGTATAAGATATGGTGTAACTCAATCACAGTCTAAGCACGATAAGATAACACAGAAAATAACTAAGAAATTGAAGACAACAAACTACTGAAATAATATCAACATCTGAATAATCTCAAATACATCTCAAGTCTCAAATCTCTATATACAACTCCAGATCTAAACAGGAAAACTAAAACAAGACAGACTAACTAAACTCCCGATCACTCCTGAGTGTCGGGGCCATGGTAGCTAAGCCATCGCCTCAGTATGTAGGGCATGTGTCCTCAGGGCAATCATCTATAAAATTTTCAACAGGTCCAGTCAGGACAGGAACGAGCACAACTCATCTAGAAAACCCAAGTAAATGACAGAGAACTATAAAGCAGTTATAGGCAGTTGTATTGATGAAAATGGCAGTTTATATTCAGGTGATGGTAAGAAGACAGATAAAGTGCAAGGAAAGTAAATACTAAACAAGAGAAGAATCATAGCAATGAAGACTGTAAAAAGAACTAGCTGAACCAGGGTAAATGATATAAAGTCCAGACAACATGTAGACCAGTGTAACTCCAATGTAAGTCCAGTACAGGATGAATCTCATACAAGAT
>JANAVB010031641.1:0-39381 GCA_029216955.1 Iris pallida | reverse complement strand
ATTGGTTTAGGGGACCCTTCTTCACCAACATCAATTTGGATCAATTTATCTTCAGTAGGAGGTTTCCTCTGCTCGAACTGAATTCCCATTGATTATCTAATCTTTGAGCCCATTGTTCTGATTCGGGTGATTTCAAAATCATCCTCATCTTCATCATTTTCTTGCAAGCCATCAACGAAGACCATATGATGGATAGAATAGAGCGATGGAGATCGCCAATACTTGTGTCAGAATCCCAAGAAATGGAATCGGAAGACTCAGATCGTTCATCTTCAGATCGTTCGTCTTCATCGAATTTTGAATCTTTATGGACTATGTGATAAAGGAGGTAGGAGCAATGTAACCCAAACCACATTTCGTCCTTCCGTATTTAATAGAGGAATTCAAACAGGCATTTTCTTCCTTTTCCATTTTTGAGGCTGGTTCTGAAATCATAACCCATATTCTTGATGATATTTTTGGACTGTTGACTGTAGCGACGTAGTTGTAACCTTCCAGTATCGTCATTTTTGTCATCTTCTTCCAGATTAGAAGGATTCTGGGGTCCTTTGTAGAAGAATATTGGATTTTCTCCTTTCTTCGAATAGGAACCACGAAGTACGATTTTTGTATAGACTCTAATGAAACATCTGTATGAAGAGTTTGAACAACTCCTATAGTTAGTGGCTCTAAGCTATCTAGCAATTGTAAATAACTTTGTACATGATTACAGACATCAATATACTGTAAAGGAGATGCTTCATTAATATTAGATACTGTATTTACAACAGAAGGCTGAGTCTTATCAGACTTAGTCAAATTAATGACAAAAGGGGGAGAGAAAGAGTGATCAGAAGTTTTGTTTCGATTAAGATCGATAACAAAAGGCTCAGAAGAGGTGAGCTCCCTTGAAGAAGATCATTGATAAGTAGTACGTCCACTGACTGGAATGACTAGAGTATCTGGTCTAGCCTGGAAGATGAAGAGGGAGTGGTACGTCCACTGACGGGAATTATCAGCGAACTTTGTGGAGCTTGGGAAGACGTACAGTGTACGTCCACTGACAGGAATTATCAGTGAACTTGTGGAGCCTGGGCAGATGATGAAGTAGCACGTCCACTGACAGGAATTATCAGTGAGCCTTCTTCAGATAATTTAGCAGACTGCGGAGGAGTGATACGCCCTTTTACAGGAATAACAAAGGTATCGACTTTTGATATCTCATCATCATTATCTATAGCTTGCAAGACTTTTGAGTATTCATCTTTGTATATGCGAGCATCATTGAAGTAAGCTTTGACTCCTTTGAATGGAAAGAGATCTGCAACCTCCTTTTGAACTTCTCCATTATCATCAACATATTGAAGCACTGATGAAGAGTCGAAGGAACGATATTATGTTCATGCAAGAATGGTCTTCCCAATAGAGCATTGTATGAGCAACCATGATTGTCGATGATGTAGAAAGTAACTTTAGTGCGAAGATCGCCTATTTGAAATTTGAGGCGAATCTTGCCCAAAGGCTCACTTTTTCCTTGATTGAATCCCAAGATGGTAGATAGTGCTGGAAAGACTATGCACAGGTATCTTCAGTGCATCTAGCATAGCCTTTGGCATAATACTGAGAGCGGATCCTGGATCAATCAGTAGACGGTCAACCTTCATAGAATCGATATATCCTATATGATATAAAGGACGGTCATGTCGATTATCCTCTAACAGCATATCGTCCTGCGTAAAGGTAATGGTTGGAATAAATTCCAATATATTATGGCAATGAGAGATAGGTTCTGTTTCTAACTTCTTGAGGAGAGTTAAGCAGGTTTCTGCTTGCAGCAGTGCTTCACTCAGAGTTTCTCGAGTCTCTTTAGAGAGGCGTAAGAGCTCAAAGATTGATAATTTAGCTGGGTATTGGCTAGTTGAGCCAATATATCAAAATTATAAGGCTTTTCAAGTCCTGTAGGAGATGACTTCTTTAATGGTTTGTCGAAGCGGACTTGTTGTTTGCCTTTGTCAGCTGCTGTTGGCTTAGAAGGAACTGTCTCAACAGGATCATTTGAAGGCTCTTCAGTAGAGACTGGTGTTGGAGCTATAACCGGAGGGACATCAGGAGTTTCTCCAGGAACGTCAGCATAATCTTTTAGATATATTTTTCCTGACCGAGTTCCAGCATGAACTTCGACTTCAGATTCTGGTTCAGGGTCTATGGAAACCATGTTACAATTCTTCATCTTGTTTTTGGTTCTTTTATGCTTGATGAGAGCTTCATTCCAGAAACCAAGACCAACACGAGATTGATTATGTCTCATAGTGATGGCTAAAGGTGCTCGGAGTCCTTTGCCTGAGTTCAAACCAGGAGCAGTGGCTAGATCATAACCCATCTTCGCCATTAATTCAGAGATTGTGAACTGTATAGATAAAATGCAGGCTTGTACCTATCTTCAGATTGAGGTACATATTTTATCTCCGTAGGGAGTGAATTTCCTGCCAAGGTAAAAGTAGAGGTTAGATAAAAATCGGGTGATACTAGAAGTCACATTGCATGACTTAGTCTTCCCGAGCTTCTTTTTAGACAAAGGAGTCTTCCGAGGAGAAGAGGAAGACGTCTCAAACTCCGTCATTAAATCCGGGTGGATCCACATGATCTCTCCCTTCTTAGTTGTGATAGGAACAAGTCCTTCATTCTGTGCTGGTGGGATGTTTACAACTTCGAGAGTTGCTTTGGGGATAGGAACAATCCCACTTTCCACCATTAAAGGAGGGAAGTCACCGAATTGCATTGAAATTACATTTGCTGTGACTGTCTTGTCTTTGGGTGTCAGCGTCACAGCTCCTGATTTAATCATCTCTTGAATCTTTTCTTTTAATACATAGCAAGACCGGATTGTATGACCTAGCACTCTATGATATGGACAGTATTTTGGATGATCTGTCTTATTGGCTTCATCAGGCTTTTTGATTTCTGGCAATTGAATCTTGTTACCTTTGAGTAAGCATTCAAAGATACCCTGAACATCATCATCGTCGAAAGAATATTCTTTCTTCGGCCGAGGAGGTCTCTGTTGTTGATTTGTTGGAGCTGGGGTAGCTTGAGTAGTCTTTACCTCTTGACTACTGCTTTGGAGATTGACTTCAAGAGCCACTTTCCTTTTTCGATTATTGGGTCGAGTATTATTGCTAGCACTCTAATTTGATTCCTTGGGAGCCATTTGTACCCCCAGACCTTTGAAGGTCTCAGCACTGACTTCAGCAACCTTGGCACTGACGATGAATGAAGGCCAATCTTGGAACTGAGTGGAACCTGTCCATATGCTGATAATTGGTAAGAGATTCGACTTGCAAGTGTCGATAGTAACAGCATCGGGAGTTCCGAGAGGCATTTTAAGGGCTTCTCTTCTGAATCTTTCAATGAAGTCCTCAGTGGTTTCATTATTTTTCTGTTTAATTCTTATGAGGGCTGACATAGTCATGTCATTGAGCCCTTCATAGAATCGTTCGAGAAACATTTGTTTGAAACCAGCAAATAAGGTAATGCACCCATCAGGGAGACTTCTATACCATTTATAAGCTGTTCCTTTGAGACATCCAACGAACACCCGAGTGAGGAGGGCATCACTTGGTTGCAACTGATCAGTCATTACTTCAAAGTGATTAATGAACTGACTTGGGGAGGTAGTTCCATCAAAGAAAGAGATAGTCGGAGGCTTGTATTTAGAAGGATATGATACTTGCTTCCATTCTATCGGGTAAGGTTGCTTGATACCTAACCTTTGTAAACCATTCTTCTGTTTGAATGCCTCGAACTGAGTTCGGAGATTCCTTAACTCTTCAGTAACAATTCCGGAGGATTGTGGAGTTGTAACTTGTTGAGTGTAATTGGGAGGAGGGACTGCAGCATATGTACCACCCCCAGCTCCAGACTGACTTGGAGTGGGTTGTACAGGAACATTAGATTGTACCCCTGGAATAGTAGAGGGTTCCGGGTTTGGAGCAACAGGAGTAGTTAATACTACTGGAGAAGCTGTCTGTTGGACTTGCTGAGTTTGATGCTGAGCTTGCATAAGAGTGTGCATAGCATTCAATGTATCTGCCATAGCTCACAACTGTTGTTCCAAGGAAGAAATCCTTTGTTCATGAGCTTCAGTGCTAGTTGAAGGTTCATGATTGCCATCCACCATGTAAGTAGTAACCATTCGAGGAATAGACGATAAAACAGTCTGTTCTGAATCATCGCTGTGTGAGTCAGTATCTTTCCCGGGACTATTTACGGGAGTCAATACTGGAAAGTTGGACTCTCCAAGGAAATCCTCTATGATCTCTGGATTACCACTTGGATGAGAAGAAGAAGACCCTGGCCAAGGTTCCGGACCTGGATCGGGTGCCGAGATAAACACCATCTTCAGAATCTGATATAGCATCAGATCGTAGGCTACCCCCAATATTTCTGGAGGTCATGTTGACAGAAGCATAAAGAGGTTCATTATCATCCAATATTGGTTCATATTGAATTCGTTTGAAAACAGATCGTCTTTTTGGTGAACAACAGCAATGGATTACAACCCGAGGTTGGAAGTTGCAACCATGTTTTTCATAGCAAATATGAGCAATGTCATGGCCAGATGGAGTGTCAATTCTCCGTTTATTTGCAAATACTCCCGGAGATCTGTAGGAATAGATTGGGAAGTATTTGAAAATAGTTTCTGTGTAGAAACTTGTCTTTTGTTCTTATGTCTTCTCGGTTCTTGAGTGTATAAAGACTGATTAATTTGAGCCACATAGTTCTTGGCATATTCTGCATCAGAGTCTAGTATACTTGTCTCAGTGGAACCGAGATGATTCTGGTTAAGCTTGTTACGAAGATCCGTAGGAGATATGACTTTGGTATCAGTCTTGGATACTTGTAATTTGCCTTTCTCAGATCGAGAAATTTTGAGAGAAGGAAGATGGGTATTATTCCGACTAGGAGTCGGTAATAATCCATCTTTAGAGGAAGTAGCCAAAAGGCATTTTCCTTTGTTTGATCTAGTAAAAGTACTAGTCAAATTAACTCCAGAGGTAAAGACCTTAGGAGTAGAGGAGTTGACTAAAGAGTCTTTCTCCTTGGTTGGTACAAGATGTGCAAGTTGTGGGGGAATCATTTGTATGTTCTGTGGAAGAGACCCCCAGCCTGATTTTGAGAAACAGTCAAAGGACTGTATCTGTTAGCATACGCTGACTTCAGTTTGGACTTCTGGTCATATGCTGCATTTTTATTAGCATACGCTGGCTTTGGCTTAGCGTACGCTGCCTGATGTTGGCTTTTGTACGCTGTCTTTGCCGTACGCTGCCCTTTGACTGCCATACGCACAGAGTCATTAATGGCTAAAGAGCCGACTGTTGTCGTAAGAGTAGAGGGATAAAAGACTTTGACATGTCCAGAGATGGTTTTCCTTAGACACGCTGACTTGGTTAAAGAACCCACTTTGTCAGCGTGACTAGGAGAAGCCACTGTTGCCTTGTTCAGAGAAACCGAAGTGTGCTTCGTTGAAGTTGAAGACGTGTTCTTGTCAGCATGAGAAGTGACAGAAACGTCTTGGGCTGTTGAAGAAGACTTAGGGACATAGACAGAGCGTCCCTTCTTCTTGACAGCAGGAAGAGCGGAGGAAGCAGTTCGGCCCTCCTTCCTTGAGCATTTCTTCGTAAGCAGATTGGTCGAATTGTACGACCATCGTCTTCTTCGTCGAGCCGATCGACGAAGTATCGTATTGAGTTGTTGCTATCTCATTGGAGGAGACAGCTTTCCCCAGCAAAGTCGCCAATTTGTTTTCCATAAATAAATTCACTTTATTTATTTGTATCTGAGAAAATTACAACTGTAGGAATCTAATCTAGAAGACGATTACTTTATCCCTTGGACGATGCGATGAAGAAAACTCGAACTTTGAAGAACTTGGACAGCAACTGGGCAATCTCTTTGTTCTCTCTGAAATTGACTGTAGTGTCTGATGAAGATGAAGAAACTCTCTGTTATAGAGTTCTGGATAACTGTTCTGAAGCATACGCTCAGTCAGTTACTTGATGTGTGCATAGCTGCAGGGACGCGTGGCAAATTCTGATAGAGACACGTTGGAGTGCGGTTGAAAGTAGTGGAATATATCTAGGAGAGATTGGTGGCATGGATGCCACGTTGCATAACTTCTGGATAAGTGGGTAACTGAGTACAGGACACGTGAGAACGTGTGTTGACTGTATGTTGAAAGTCATCCTGGATGCCTTAGCTGTGATACGCTGTCTTTGTTGAAGAAGAGTCATACGCTAGCTTTTGAAGGCAGATGTCTTGAAAGCACTGACTTGGACAGCATAGAGCCATATAGGCTGATACGCTTACATTATTAATAAAGAGTCGTATGAGGTCCATACGCTCACTTGGTTGGCAAGGAGTCGTATAAGGTCCATACGCTCACTTGGCTGGCAAGGAGTCGTATGAGGTCCATACGCTCACTTGGATGGAAAGGAGTCGTATGAAGTCCATACGCTCACTTGGCTGGCTAGGAGTCGTATGAAGTCCATACGCTCACTTGGATGGCAAGGAGTCGTATGAAGTCCATACGCTCACTTGGTTGACAAGGAGTCGTATAAGGTCCATACGATCACTTGGTTGAGCAATGAGAGAGTAGACACGTAGCTGTCCTCAATCTTCTCAAATACGCCATATCTTCAAATACTGACAAATATCTCTCGAGCGTCGTGCTGTAGATATGATGGCTGACAGACTGTCAGAAATAACAGTAATGATGGCTGTGCATTTATGATGGCTGCTGAGCTGTCCTCGTAAGAGACAAAATCACTTCTCGAAAACCTATACGACGGCTAATCTTCATAGGACAGTTGTCTTTGCACGAAAGACGAAGTGTCAGATTCATCCTTCATTAAATACATGCTGTGCTGTTATCTCAGGAAATAATAAAATATTCACTGAGCGTACGGCCTTTAGATGAGCGTACGGCCTTGGCTAAGCGTATGGCCTTGAGCGTATGACTTTAGCTGAGCGTATGGCCTTGAGCGTATGACTTTGGCTAAGCGTATGGCCTTGAGCGTATGACTTTGGCTGAGTCTTATGTCAGCGTGTCATAATTTTCACACCCTACAATCCCACCGTATCAAAGCGGAAGGAACGTGCGAAACGTCCTCTCGAGCGTTCGATAACAATTACCGAACCGGCGCCCGAAGCTCGGTCTCGGATATCACCACCGGCACGTCAAGCTCGGTCGAAGCAACGAGCTCCTACTCCTACGCCTCCTTCCGACGACGATGACGACGACGTGCCAATTGCCCGACTCCTATCACGTCAAGACGGTTCTGCTCTATTTGAGGAGGTCGGTCTTTCTGAGGAGGTCGGTCCTTCTGAGGAGGCCGGTCCTTCTGAGCCGTCTGTCCGTCCGCCCGGTTGCTCAATGTTGGTTTCTTTTGAGAACCACATTGCGTATGGAATATGGAAGAACTCGATATGTACATAACGTTTGTAAGCTACCAGTTTAGTATACTATTATATATATGTATTTCATAATTGATATAGTTTTTGTTGTTCGATATACAGAGGACATATCGTATCTTTAGGGCTGTGAGTCACGGAAAGAAAACCGTGTCCTGGCAGTTTGCAAGCTTATCCGAGGCTGTCCAGAGCAAAATCATACCGAGCGACTTGCACAATTTGGCACAAAACGCCTACCGAACAATGGATAGTACCCTCATATCCGCCTTCGTGGAGAGATGGTACCCGAAGACCAACACATTTAATCTTCCAGCAGGGCAGATGACCATTTGACGACGTCTACCAGATATTGGAGCTACCAGTGACCGGGCGTGTAATGACCAAAGAATATTACACAAATGAGAAATTCGAAAAATGGTACGAAAATATCGTCAAGTTCGTCTCAACTCACCTTGGAGTTCCGGCTACGAGCTTTACAACTCTACCAGGCTTCAAAAAGTCGTACGAAATTCCTCTATCATTTCTGGTGGACCAGTTCATGGATATGGAGGTGGATGACGATGACGATAATACGGTCGACGCGGTGGCTCGTGCGTTTATGTTGTTCGTCCTAGGAACGGTCGTTATTCTGGACAAGTCCGGAACGTCGATACATGCTCGGTACATGCTAAACTTATCTGAAGTGGATGACTTCATCGATATATCTTACCACGAGCTCGGCATCGCATCCCGTGTCGAGACTAAGACTATGGCCGGTGTCAGACTCTACTACATGTAAGAAAACTTCTAACAATTTAATCTTGTATACTTAAATTTGTTGTTTTAATTTTACTATTCATTTATAAATTGAATATGCATGGATATACGAGCACTTTCCTATGTTTAGACGGGCTGACAAAAACCAAGAGTATCTTGAACACCTTCCCAGAGTGTGTCGATGGAGGCCATCCAGCTGGAAACCAAAAATGGGCAAACACTGGCTTCCATTCGTAAAGTATTAGACAGTTTGGTGCCAGAAGAGGTACTAATTTTTGACTAACTTTTTCATGTTGATTTTGTTTTGTTGTTAACTGTTTTCCTACAGATTTTTTGGAATCCATACCGGGATTTACGTGAGCTGAATCGGGATGTCCAACCAGTTTCTTTATTTTATGGCATGATCATATGCTATAAAATCACGGAGCCGTACATGCCCGATAGAGTACTTCGTCAGTTTGGCTTCGTGCAAACTATGCCGAAGTGCACACTACGGCTGTAGGAGCCTCCGCGCGGAACCCAACCGTTAAGTTACAAACCGGCAGAATTCGACTGGAAGAGCGACTTTTACTCGGAGTGGCAACGACATGTACTTCGAAAATCTGAAAGACAACCGGTCACCGAGATGGCCGACTGCAGTGAGGACTACATGCAGTACTTCCTGGGGGTCGGACATCCTAGGTTATCGAACCCTACCAACCTGGGTCCCATGGCCGTCGGAGCAGTTGGAGCTATTCCTTCCAAAAATGCCTTGTATGCTGGGTTGGTGAGAATGGTGAGTTCCGTATTTGTAATAAGACTGAGATTTCCATGTTTGTAGACTTAATTCATTTATACTTTCATTTTCAGTCTCAAAGGGTGAAGGAATTGGCGCAGACACTCCGGAGAGGTTGCCAAAGTGAGACTTGTGTCGCGGTCGCCAACGAGCTTGATCGCATCGACGACGTGGTCGACTTCCCCTTCATGAACAATAGGGAGTCTCGTTCAAAGGCCCGACATGATATGTAGATGGATTTCGATATTTTTCATGTTTCAAACTTTGGATGTAGAATAGTTACGTACATTTGATAGATTATTGTGGATATTTTGGTTGTTTGAAACTTAATTTGGATGTGGAATGTTCGGGACTAAGCTGTTGTGATGAATTATTGTAGTTGTGATGATTTTATTGTAGTTGGATTATTGAGTTTTTGTGATGAATCTTAAGTTGTGAAAAGTTTTTGTGATGAATCTTAATGTACAGAGTATCTGTATCTTGACTTGTGATATATTGTTTTTTTGATGAATCTTAACTTCTTAACTCTTTGTGATGATTCACACAATCAAAAATTCACAACAGACTTTTATAGTTAGGACTGCCACACCCATGGCAGTCCTACACTGAATAAGGACTGCCAGGGTCATGGCAGTCCTAACTAAAAACTTGCTGAACTAAAACTTGCTGTTACAGCAAGTTTTAGTTAGGACTGTCAGGACCCTGGCAGTCCTACTTCAATATAGGACTGCCATGGGTATGGCAGTCCTAACTATGAAACTCTATTGTGATGATTCACACAATCAAAAATTCACAACAGAGTTTCATAGTTAGGACTGCCACACCCATGGCAGTCCTACACTGAAGTAGGACTGCCGGGGTCATGGCAGTCCTAACTAAAACTTGCTGTTACAACAAGTTGTAGTTGGGACTGCCAGGACCCAGGCAGTCCTACTTCAGTGTAGGACTGCCATGGGTGTGGCAGTCCTAACTATGAAACTCTGTTGTGATGATTCACACAATGAAAAATTCAAATAGAGTTTCATAGTTAGGACTGCCACACCATGGCAGTCCTACACTGAAGTAGGACTGCCAGGGTCATGGCAGTCCTAACTAAAACTTGCTGTTACAACAAGTTTTAGTTAGGACTGCCAGGACACTGGCAGTCCTACTTCAGTGTAGGACTGCCATGGGTGCGGCAGTCCTAACTATGAAACTCTATTGATCGATAGCATCTACTGGAATATGGATGGATTCACGGCGATATTCATTAATCTGGTGTGCACAGGGGAGGCCCAGTGTATGTCGATATACACACCCGCAAATCTCGGGTTCAAGCCCGACAAACATTGACCTTTCAATCTCATCAGCTATTAAGGCCAACGCCTTGTGAGATACCACGCGCATTAAAGCATCTAAGAGTACTTCCTTTCTATGCTCATGCATGACTATATTCAAACTCATCTCAAATGATACCTTAATTTCATTCACCGTCCGGTCTACTGATAAATGTATAGCTTGCCAAATAGAGACGAAGTTGCCAAGAGATGATTTTAGGTTCCTCTTCAATAAATAGTGTGCTCCTTCGACACGGTTGGTAGTTGTCGTGCCGTAATGCGTTACCACATTCGACCATGCTAAGACGAATTGTTCTTTGTGCGGTTCAAGCCATGTATCTTTGATGTAAGAAATGCATGCCGGCTCCCTCGCATCACATTTTTGCTTGAATAAGTACCATGCGGCGTCGTAACTGGCAATCGTAGATGCTCGCCACACACAATTCCAATCATTATAGAATTCGTCAAAAATCTGAATGTCGATTTTACCATCCTCCTTCCGAAACTTCAACTTACATTGGGCTTGAATATTATGATTGACATGCCAAGTGCATAGCATTGTATCCGCTCGAGGAAAAACAATGCGAATAGCATTAATTAGGGTATACTCTCTGTCGGCAACAAATACTGACGGCTCTGTATGACCAGTGTAAAGTGTTTTTAGTTTCTCCAACGCCCATGTGTAGTCTTCAAGTTTCTCACTCTTCATGAAGCAAAATGCCACTGGAAATGTTTTCCAAGTAGAGGTGAACCCGACAACATGAAAGAGAGGCATCTTGAACTTATTTGTCTTGTACGTGCAATCAAGGACTAACACGTCGGCAAAAGACCTAGCCAAATTTGTGCAATCAGAATGAGCCCAGAAGATTGATAATACTTCATTACTCTGGGGATGTCTTCTATGGAACTCAACTTAATGATTATCGGCAAGCAACTTAAGCACTTCTTGCATAGCCATTCTTGATTTCGTCCGGACAGCGTTTGAAGAAGCTAGGGCGTCGTATATTGACTTCATTGTAGACATGTTCTTCTCATCTTCATGTCGTATGATGAAATATATTTGTCTCGGTGCAACTCCAGAGGTGGACAAGTCTTCGACTATCTTCTTCTCCGTATTGTTCAACCGTCCGACATACGGATGACCCAATAGTGTCTCGGCAATCTCATGGTTGTGGGTTCCATTCTTCACTTCTACTGTCCATTTTTCTTCTTCTTCGTTTCTAATATGTATCATGAATGGACAACCACATTTCCTCGTTCCAACATTTCTTCTTGGAACTTTACTTTAGATAACTGTGTTTTTTCTTGGCGTTCTGAACACACCACCTCTTTCACAGCCCACCACCACAGTTTGTCGTCCCGATCGATTTCGGGCAGATCTGGATATCACTAGAACAATGTTGTTTTTCCGTCCGACTCCTCGACACCAATGTACCGCGCCCTCGCTTGATTCAAAATATAGATCGGTCCAAAATAAATGGGCTACATTGACTGCAATTGGAGCCGGTACCGCAAAATCGGAAGATCTCAAGTCCTACAATAAAACTTAAAGGATAGTACAATTAGACAACATCCTAAAGCAAATAGGTTTCATAGATTAGTCCCGTGCGTAAGATTGGTGTCCATAAATAGCAAATTATGTCAATAGCAAGATCGTCTTTTGTACAGCAATTGGTGTTCATAAATTATAAACACCTTTACTGACTAAACTCTGCATTCAAGTATCAAAGACTAGGACTGCCAGAGTGGTGGCAGTCCTTCACAGAAGAAGGACTGCCAGGACCCTGACAGTCCTACATATTTGTCGGACTGCCAGGGTCCTGGCAGTCCTTCTTCTGTGAAGGACTGCCACCACTCTGGCAGTCCTAATCTATGATCAGGACTGCCAGAGTGTTGGCAGTCCTCTGTGTCACAGCACGATTTTAAATCCGATGACAAGTCCAAATGTAGTTATCAAGAGAGCTTCCGATGCATCAAAGTTGTCTTCGGACGTTGCGGGAACGTGTTCTTCGGACATGGTGGGAACGTTTGATGATCCCGGTTGATCCATGTTCAATATTTTTCTATATTTAACACGTAATTCAACTTTTATATGTGAAATTCTTGTTTAAAACATGAAACATATTTTAGTTCGATGACTTACCAAAAATTTGGAGAAGTCAATGACCTAGAGTTGAAGGAGAGAACAATTTGCTAAAAATGTAGGGAGAAAAGAAAAGAATTAGGGCTTTAATTCTTTGACCTAAGAGAAAGAGAGAAGAAAATAGCTGAGGGAGAAAAGAAAAGAGAAGAATGAGAGAGAAAATGAAAAGAAAAATTGGTATTTACAGGTGTGCTTGGGCTCGCCCCTAGCAAAATTTTTGGATGGCAAACTTGTAATATTCTTGAACTATTTTGAGCTAGCCCCTAGCAAAAAAGGTGGTGCCTTAGAGAATCTCCTCCCTTGCTCATACGCAGCTTGCTGTGCACGCAGCCCTGGCCACCGCAGGCACGCAAACCACACCAAGCGTACGGCCGTGCCTCCAGCTGGTTTGGCAGTGACCAACTCTCTTTTCCTATTTATTTGAGGAGTAATGCTCAATCCCCCAGCCTCATAAAACCGAAGACGCCTCTTGGGCGCAGTTCCATACTCCGTTCAAGGCGGCATGGTCCCCGACTTCGTAGCATTGGCGAGCTCCAGGAAACCTCACCGCCGACATGGAATCAACGGACAGAGCCACTACCTTTCTTCTTGCTGACGACCGCCGAGACGCCTCTTCGGCGCCGCACAGAAAGACGAGTCAAAGCGGCACCGTCGACGACGAACCCTGTCGAGTCTCCCTTACGCGCTACTTCCGGTGCAGTGCGGCATCGTCGGCAGCTACGCGTTTGATTCCACCCCTCCTCATCAGGCCAGACATCCCCGTGCGCCGGCCACGTGCTCATACCCGCCACGCCGAGATCGGACGTCAACAACCCACCATCGACATGCACACCCCCGGTCACGTCGAGGCCAGACCTCGATCCTCCTGTTACGTGCGTGTGGCCTACACCAGTGTCACCTCTCATCGTCGGTGCTTGGCGTTTGCTCGAAGTAGAGGCGACCACCTACACTGTTCTCTCGGCCATGTTACCATCGACCGGAGATGGCCATGCTAGATCTGTGTGAAGCCGTAGGCTCGTTCTTCTTCTCGTGTCCTACTCGCAGCAGCATTAGTAGCCAACAGTCCTTTACAAATGGAACAGTTAATTACCGTTGGCCCTCCCTCTTGAATTCCCATACTTTTTACACCTATATGTAAGCATGTATAGGTTATGCATAGATGTAGAACAAATAATATGCATGATTAATAATATGTGAATAGGGGCACAATATATATATATATATATATATATATATATATATATATATATATATATATATATATATATATATATATTCACAATATATGTGAATAGGGGCACAAAATATATTGTGAATATATATATATATATTATATATATATATATAATATATATATACAAAATATATATTATTTATATATTATATATATATATATATATATAATATATATATATAATATATAATATTATATATATATATATATTATATATATATATATATATATATATCTATACATATATATATATATATTATATACATATATATATATTTATATATATATTATAATATATATATATATTAATATATATAATATATTTTATATATTATATATATATATATATATATATATATATATATATATATAGGGGCACAGTATGTATATATGTATTATAAAAAATGTTTATAGGTATAGATAATATGTTTGTAAGTGTATTATAAGTAACATTTCTATAAAAGATTATTACAATTACTGTTTTGAGAGAGTTAAAATATTTATTCTTATATTTTTATTTATATTACCTATAAGTGTAAGACTTTAGATTTATATACACAATTATATGTAATATTTAAGTTCATATTATAAGCCATTCGTATCTAAATCGTTTATTGATATTATATACGTATGACGTAGGAATTAATTCATACCCTTTTGATGAAATATATGTACCTGAAATATTTTGTATGCATATATATATATTATATGTTGGCCCAATGATTATATTGTGTTTTTGAATATGGCTAATCAGTTAAGTTTAACATAATGATGTCACTAATATTCATATACTCACTATCATGTTGCTACTTAAACTTAACATTGTCCTAATTGTCCTATATTATGCTATGCATGTATCGTACTGCAACATATTTTGTTGGCCTAACATGCTATCATGTTGTTACTTAAACTTAGCAATGTCCTAATTGTCCTGTATTATATTACTATGCTTGTATCGTACTGCAACATATTTTTGGCCTAACATGTATTTGTAGACATGCAGTAAGCATGATCAAACATGATCAAACAGGACATAGGCAATGAAAAATTAATGATGGAGCGAAGACGGCATCATAGATTTCCAGATCTGTTTATCTTTGGATGATTGCTGCCAAGGAAAAAGACGTCTTCAGTTCTGCTCAGATATCAGAAGAAAGGCGTCATCACAGGGCTCTTGGTTTTCCTACTTGTTCCAAGTCTGTAATCTTCAATTTATTGAGTCTAGAAGAATGTGTACGTTGAGTCGCACTGAGTCATCTCAACCCCTAGACATATCTCTCCAAGCTCTACCATACAAACAGACCAATTCCTGAACCAAGCCCAAGCTCCACAAAGCCAAAAAGCCCAATGGACCAATTCTGTCTGCTGGAGACAGAGTTCGGGCCGAACTCTGCCTCCACACAGAGTTCGGGCCGAACTCTGTCCCCTGATTTCCAGCACCCTGATTTTTAGGGCCTGCTTGCTACAAGCTGTCCAACGGCCAAAAATTTGAATTATCCATACCGAATTCTGGCCGAATTCTGCTTGTCCCGAACCCTATAAATAGGCCTTGGTTTCTCTTATTTGAAACTATCCACTCTTCTATTCTTCTTCTCTTACATAGCCTATATAGTCAAGAGCCTTACTCTTCCAATCTACTAGCCACAAAACTTCCTAAGCCCCAAGGTGCTCAAGTGCGATTCAGCTAGAAGTTTTTGTGCAAGAGTTGAAAAGAAAAGTCACTTGGACAATTCCAAGTCGCTTGGAAAAATCCAAGCAAATCGCCACTGCGATCCTCTGTAAGAAGTTGACGTGCTCTTCTGAAGAAAAGGCACGGGTTGTAAACTACTATTTCACAAATAGTGGATTTGAATCCTGAGCTAGAGTTCTCAGGCCTGGACTAGTCCTCCTCGAGGGAAACCAGGTTAAAACTGCTGTGTCTGCGAATGCTCTTCTGATCTTTATTTACTTTCGTATTTATTTCTGATTTATTTACTATCTTGATAGTTGTTTTTGTGGAGGTGATATAGAGTTAATTTTTATTTGGTGATTATTGACACAAACTCTATTCACCCCCCTCTAGAGTTGCCTACACTTGTGTTTTCAATATATATATATTATATATATTATATATATATATATAATTAATATATACATTATTAGTATAAGTATGTTGATCTTATATGCGTATATGGGGTTAAGATTTTCAAAATACAATTACTTATATATGACTAATCTAAAATGTACTTAAATAAGTTAGGTACCTACATATGTTTAGATAATTTCATATAGGTTATATTATTTGAAGAATTAAATATTTTTGTATAAATATAGATTTTATATGTAATTTTACAAAAAGTATTGATTTATTAAAAACATGTAAGTATTATACAAAGGAAATGGCTTTCTTAAGAAAAACCCAATAAGGACTTACCTCTAGATATGGATGTGCATGTATATCCTGTATAATGACTCGTGGTGGTTTGTTGGACTCTGGTAGATTTTTCTGGGGATCGTAGCAGTATTAGTTGTACCTAGGCTTAGATGTGCTTTTGTTACCTGGAGTCTCAGCACTGTTTGGACAACTCCATCAAGTATATCTTGCCTTTTTATTTACAGTATTTACATGCTAGTACCTTTTTCAGTCATTCACTCAGGCTATACCGGTACATGCTTCACCTGCTCTTTATCTGTATTACATTTCAGTTATTACATAATTTTACCTATTGACACACTAGACATGATACATGATTTTTTATTGCATGACATATAAGCGACGCGTATATGATCATTGCTATTACTTATAGATGGATTTACCTGTATACATGATAGAGTGGTGTTACCTATAGAGTCAAACTGGACATGTCGTGGATGCGACACGGACAGTAGTATTGGATGGAGAGGACAGTTACTAGGCATGAGGGCTACTATGCATACATCACTATGTACTTGTTATTATATATCCTTATCGAGATATTTTGTAACTAGAGTTATGTGCCTCTCATATTTATCGTATGACTCTGTTAACGGAGCTAAGACTATATTTATCATGTGAATCTATTATCGGAGCTACGATCATGCATCCCAGGAGGACCGGAGCTACATATTTTATATTTGAAAAGCCCTCGCATCGAAATTTGTCCTCATTTGCATATCACACAGACTAGATGTTTTGCCTAGTAGTAGTGTTACTTGATCACCTGTGTAGTACCCTGATCACATGTCTATTATCTGGATCACACGTTACTACCCTCACATAATATTTATTGTACTTCATATCGGCATATATATTATGTATCTTGCTACATCCTGCTGAGGGCCTGGTTTTCTTCCAGGTTGACAGAGTAGGTTTTGTAGAGCTCCTTGCTGGATTGTTGCTGGTACTTATTTCATTTCAGGTATTCACTCTTTTAGAATTATATATTTCTTTTTCTATTATTTGTACCTGCTTAGTAGCCTAGTATTTATATACTCTTTTCTCTCGAGTCTACTCGAACAAGTATGATTATTGGGCTGCAGACTAGTATTCTTATTTCCTTTTCTTATGCTTCTGTTACATGGAATGAGATATAGAGTTGATATAGTGATAGTTACACCTTATGAACAGCTTATACATATTCGAGTCAGACTAGAGCCTAGTTGAATACGTAGCTGGCCAGTGCCACATGGCTTGGTACCGCATATTCTGGGACTGGTACGTGACATTCTGAGACTTTAATAATCTCTCGGCATCTAGTAAACTCTGAGTCTGCAACCTCTGTGCCTCAAGTAATCCATGATTCAATTCGTGCATCTGAGTTCCCCCCATGGAACTAATAGATCATCGGGTGGAGACTCCTATGGAAGGAGGTGGAGCATGAGTGTCAGTCTGCTCTAGGTCCACTGGTGGGGAAGAAGATCCTCTCTGGGAGTTGACCACACTAGGTGTGCGGCCAAGCGATAGATGGTCATTTTCACCCTTTGCCATTTCTGTAATGGTAGGAAAGCAACATAAGTGTCCAATAATATAGGTACGACAAAAAATATAAAGACATAAATAATATTGTACAATTCATAATCTGTCCTATGTTGTGATTGATCATTCCTACTTTCGCAGGCTCCCAATGGTACTATAATCCTAAGCACCATTAGATTGACCTGCATTGGCTATCATAAAAATGTGTCACGTCCCGCGCCCGCAAGATCGGGTACGGGTTGTGAGCGCATCCAACCTACGCTATCGTTGACAGCAGTAGTCAGCTGTCTAGTCATCGAGAATCCTGAAGTGATAATTATATCGATCTATGCTCGATCACATAATTAGTAAACAAAAAACAATACACGATCATAGTCCATTATATCTCTTTTTGGTACATGATACATATCCATCTCATCCCGGAGACAAATTCGGCCATATCTAGAAATAATATATAATGAAAATACATAAATAATTCTACACTAATTCTAAGTCCTCCATATCAATTCTCGATGCTAACCTACTATCACCTGGTAGATAAAAATCCAGTCAGGAAAGGAGCAAGTGCATCCCCGTATAATGCCACACAATAAAAAATAAAGCATAAAAAAGTAATTAGAAAACTGAATTAGACAATGCATGAACATCGTAATGAAATGCAACCTGCAATACGAAAACTATGAGAATCATAATAAAATATAATAAATATAACTAGTCACAAAGTCGGACAATGAATCAAGGATGCACAACTAGCATTCTATGTGATTTGAAATATTGTTTCGATATGTGGACGGCTAAGGTTTAGATTTGGACTGATAAGGCTTGGACATACGTACAGTGTATGTCAAGCTATGCTTCGGAGTAAACTGGTTTGACCACATATTTAATCGGTATTTCCCCTTTCCCCATGATTCAGAAAATCTTATCAAACAAAATTCAGAACTTGATTTCTTTGATTTTTATCACGCAAATTTTGGAACTTGATGTCTTTGATTCTTATCAAGCAAGATTCAGAACTTGATTACTTTATTCATGATTCAGAAATTCATAATAAATAGGATTCAAACATGTCTTTGAAATGAAATCATGTGATGCAAAGTCACTAGTCATGTTTCGTGTCAAGAATTGTGTCGCAATATGATTCATGCTAATTTTAGAAAATAAAATAAATTGTATTTATTTAATATTGAAAACATAATACGGAGTACTTGCCTTTACTGAAGAGTGAAGTCAACTCTACGTCACCTATAAAATAATAGGACATAGAATTAGATTCTAATCTCTAGGACATTTTAGAAATTCCCCAACTAACATTTCAATACACTTAATCAATTAGCCAATTGATCAAGAAGACAATTAATCACTAATCTAATTATACTACTCAATAACTATTTAAAAGCACAACTTAAACTCAAATGGACCAAGGCCCACAATATCAAACCTAAAATTCTTATTACAACTATATTGAAATATATCTCTAATTATTACTAGCAACACTTTTATTACTAAACATAATCTTTTTTATATCCAAAGGCCCACTGCCTTGTTAACTGCAGCCCAACCCACAATATGAGCCCTTCCTCTTTCCTTATTCTTTGTATTTCCATTCTGGAGCCCATCTATAGAGCTCGGCTCGCAGCCCACTTATCTACTTAATACCCACAAATCAACTCTCCATATTTAGTATAGTCTGAAGAGACTGGCCCAGGCCAAACTCACCCTTATTAACCCAGCCCACATTAACTATACTAAAACGCTAATCTTCACAGACAACTCTCTTTTTCTCTCTCTCTCTCCCTCTCCCTCCCTCTCTTCCTCTCTCTATACTATACACACCCATGCCGTCGCACACACACTTCACTTGAAACCCTAAAAATTTCCCTACACTCTATAACAGCAAAGAAACTCAAAGAAACCCTAATTCTAAGTCCTCCTCTCTCACTCCATAATACTCAGCATCAATTCTCCCACTCTTACATGAACAAAACCCTAGAAATTCCTAATTTCCTAGGAAGGAAAAAAATAAGAAGAAGATGATGGAGAAAGAGGCAAAGGGGAGAGTCTCACCAGCATCGCGCAGCTATGGAGACGGTGCTGGAAGCAAACGCCGACTGTTCGAGAAAGCACCGCTTGTTCTCAGTAGCAGACGGAGCTCGAGGTAGCATACTTCGAGGAGGAGTCGTGGCTCGACGTAGAGATCTGCTGGCGACGGGTGGACGAGTAGGCACAAGGTGGTGGAGATCCAGAGGAGCGGTGGTTAGGACTTTGAAGAGCCAATACAAAAACCAAAGGGGCAGCTAGAGATCGAGGGGTCGCACGCTGCTCAAAGAGCCCACCTAGTACTCAAAAAATTTGACGCTCGACTGTGCATCGACGGTGGCTGCCAGCGAAGGGAGTTGAACGTTGTCTTCGGAGGGAGCTGAAGACTATCGACGGAAGGAGTTGAAGGCGGATGGCCAGATTCGGTCGTCGCCTGACGAGAAGTCGGTCGAGGAGGCGACGATCGGTATTGAACTCGATACGGCAGCGCCTAAGAAGACTGGATCAAAGCGAAGATGCTTGAGGAAGAAGACAGCAGCTCTCGAGGACACGATTGTAGTGGCCCGTCCCGATAGGCGATGGACTATATAATATGCTTGCGGCAAGTCAGACTCGGTCGGGAACTTCGATAGCTAGTCTGACTCGGTCGCTGAGCTTGGTATTCGATAATGCCTTGCGACATCAAACTAATCGATTTGGACGAATGTTACGAGAATCGATCCAACTAATGGAACGGCTTCTGTTGGAATAAGTCCAAGATGCAGCAAGCCACGTCTCGTCGAGTGAGCTCTATATAAGAGTCCCTTCGATGGGACCGGACTGTTGTATCGTTTTCTTGAGTTTTCGCTCTTGGTTTTGATGAATTTATTTTTGTGTTGATTTCTAAATGCATTCTACGAATTTCGAAACGAAGGATTAAAGAAGGAATTCTGACTAAGTATTGCTGCCATTGTAGGAGCTCGCATAACTGAAGCTTGAACGTTGTGAAACACTTCGACTTTCGGTACAATCAAATACTTGGTGGATGGTTCGACCCCTTCTTTTCTATTCCTTCTCGCAAACGAATTCTTTTGCCTCGAACTTATTCAAATCAACGATGCCAAGTTAAATGCATGCCAATCCACGAAGATCAAGAATTCGAGAAAAATGTATCAATTTAGAGTAATTTACTCTAAAAATATAAGTTTTACATCAAAAGAGAAAAGATAAGATTCTAGAAAAGAGAGACTATTTCATGTTCTGCAAAATAAAATGAAACATTTGTCGCGGCTTATGGTGCCTCAGGAAATTGGTGCCTACGGGACGCCAAATCGGAAGTCAGGCTTTGGGAAAAATCAATCGTTGCACGAGTTGGGAAGAATGATAATGCTGCTCAATACTATCCATGCTATGCAAATCAATTTTTATATATTAAACTGTTCATGCATTGGCATGGTCATGGACAACTTGTGCATAAATTAATTTTCCTTTAAACGGTATCCAGGACATCGGAACCGAATCGACCATGGGGGAATGAATAATCGTGCTACGACACTGATGCGTTGCGAAACTTTCAACCAAGTTCGCAACCTAGGCTGAAAGGATCACAATACCGATAAGATAGTCCCAAGTGGTGTGTAACACCAATGATCGCATGTATAAGATAGTAGCATGCTCACCTATTGTCTTATGCATGTAGTAAGTATTATCTCTATTTTATGCAGGAACGATAACGACCGTAGTAAAAATTGAGATAAACTGCTATGTTTTACTGTATGCTTTTACTACTTCAAAGATGGCTATCGATATGAACTGAATTCATCTAGTTCTAAATAGAAAGAAAACTCTAAGCATGCCTACCTTAATAATCAGAGTCGGTTTAGATGAGTGGGTTCGTCCCGCTCACTAGTGCATTTCCAAGTGTACTAATCCCTAATCCCACAGGTGACGGGGACTCTGGGGGTGCATGTCGCTAAGCCAAAGCTAAAGTTCGGGGAGGTATTTTGAAGCTCTTCCTATTCTGAAGTATTTTGAAGCCAATTCATCGAAGGCTTATGTATAAAAGGGTGAATGTATGGAACGACAAGTGTTAGTTCAGGCAGCTTGTCGAGTATATTTTTTTTGTTTTAATAAATATAGCCGTAACGGCATATCTAATGTAATATGACTTGCACTTCGTTGCAAGCTATCAATGAAAAGCATATTTCTATCTTTCTATACTCATGTTTAATTACTCTATAATTTGTGAAGTTTCAACTTGATGTTTCAAATAAAATAATCAAATGTAATATTCTTGCCTTGTACGAGTGCAACTCCAAACTCGTACAGCACCACGCCTAAGCGAGGACGATCGATTCGGCATAATGGGAACGGGGATGAACGGTTTGTCGAATCAGGGTGTGACAACGACGACAAAGAACTCAGGTGGTCATGACGACGAGATCTGAAGACGAGGCGACTAGGGTTCCAACGAAGTCGGTGGCCGAGGCTAGGCGGGGCAGAGATCTGCTTCTCGTGGTTTCAGTACTCCGATGTGTGTCATGTCTGACCAAGACACGGGATACATAGACTCCGACGAGCGACAAAAATATCGGCACCGATGGTCCAGAAGCTAGGGTTTAGGAATTGGGGTTAGGGTTGTGTCGAATGTTGTGTGTCCAATTTGGTGATGGACACAGGAAATTGGTGTGGAAATATGGTTTGTAACGTACCCAGATTGTTGGACATGGGAATGGACTTGGTGTCAGCGTCCAGGATGTTGGACACAGAAAAATATAATTATAACAGCTAGTGGAATGAATGAAATGGGTGGACACGGCTGGACACAAGCTGGACACGAAGATTAGGGCTGCTAATTAGGCTGGAATGATTAGGACTAACAACAATTAGGATATTTATAAAAGAATGAAACTTGGGATCCAAGTTTGGTAGTTAGGAGTTAGTTAGGAACTAGTTACAAGTTAGTTTGTTAGAAAAGTAGTTAGAGGGAAGCTTCTAGATGTTAACGAATAATTAATTAATTTTAGAATATTCCCTCTTAAATGCTTTTCTTCCAAATTACTAACATGCCTCCACTTCATAACTATCAAATATCATGAAATTCTCTAAAGTAGTAAATCAGAATAAAATAATTCAAGTGAGATAAAAACATAATTAACTATAAATAAATGATGCTGTTATTGACACTCCTAAAATGTCATCCTGCACTCCTCTTTAATTTTTTATCATTAAAATTCCAAATCTACAACTGCATTAAATCTGACATTAACTTGTGCATGCATGGAGGAAGGAGTGCAAGTTGATAATTTAGGAATGTCAAAATGTTAATTCAGCAACAAATTTGGAATTTAAATAATAGAAAATTAAAGAGGAGTGCATGATGACATTTTATGAGTACCAATAACGACATCATAAATAAATTACATAAATCATAGCTAGTTACCTAATAGATAATCAAAGCTTAAATAAATTCAAATAAATTTTTTAATAATCCATATAAATTTGAAGAAAATATTTTGATAAATAATAAAATATTCTAAATACTAATTATTCCGGAATAGCGGGGTTACACTAAGATTTGTAGTTCTTTCGAGATCCTCGAGAGAGTGGCAGCTGTTGCTTATCAGATTGTACTACCTCCTACATTAGCTAAAATGGACGATGTCCACCATGTTTCTCAACTTCGAAAGTAAACGCATGATCCATGTCACGTGGTTAGCCTCGATCAGTTGGACTGCGTGTTGACTTATCGTACTCGGAGGAGTATGTCCACATTTTGGATCGTAAAGAAAAGGTCCTATCGAATCGGTCGATATTCTTGGTTCGCGTGCTATGGCAGCACCATTTAGTTGAGGAGTTGACATGGAAACTAGAGACAAAGTTGAGGGAGAAGCATCTCTCATTGTTTCTCAATTGGTGGTCATACCCTTATTCTTAAGTTTTAGGACAAAACTTTTTTAGTGGTATATTATGTAGTTCCCTGCTCCCATTAGGCAGCGTACTATATAATAAGCTCGCGACAAGTCAGACTCGGTCGGAAACATAGATGACTAGGCTGATTCAGTCATAAGTTCAGTATACAAAAAGCATTTTGACATCACAAGATCAATTTGGACGAATGATATGAGAACCGTTCCAACAAATGGGTCGACTTCTGTTGGAATAAGTCCTAGATACAGCGGACCATATTTCGACAAGTGAGCTCTATATAAGAATCCCTTCAATGAGCCTGATATGCTGTTGGTTCTCTTAGATGTTTTCTTGAATATTTTTGCTGCTTGGTTTCGGTGAACGTGTTTTCGTGTCGATTTTTGTATTCGCTTTGAGAATTTCAAGAGGAAGGATTGAAGAAGGATTCTAATACGATATTTGTGCCATTACAGGAGTTCTTGTAACTGACATTTGATTGTTGCAAAATGATCTCCTAGTCTCAACATATTCTCTACTTGGTTGGTGGTTTGGTTAATTCTTTGCTACTTCTTTACGTCAACAAATTCTTATTGTTCAAATGTTCAAATCGACGATGTCAGTTGTAATGCCCCAGTCCCAAAATACATAGGACTAGGTAACGTACACGCCATTCGTATAATAAATATACATAAGCTGTAAATATATAGATTGTCATGGGCACATTATATCTTATCAATAGAAAATAAAGGAATAAATAAATCATTAGATGAAATATAAAAATGACAAGTTGTTGGGTGGAGACAAATTCACTACCAAGCGAATCTAAAGAATAGATTGGGATACATAAGATAATGAATAACAACTAAATAATTCCACCGTCTTAGGAAAAAAAGCTCATGTAGTCTGTAACGAAGGCTCCAGCATGGAACCGTACTCCTCGGAATACTGTCGATCGTTTATACCTAGAGAGATCACCAGGTCCTCAGAGCGACATATTAAGATACAAAAAAATATGTCATATAACTGAATATAAACTACTCAATAATAATTCGGATCACAACGCGGTTCAATATTCTGTCATTGAAGCAATGAACCACACCTACAACCAAATAAGGATACAGTGTGGTACACTATTCCATGAGAAAACACTGTTCTATGCCATGATCAGGCATAAGTATATAAACTATACAGAAAAGTACGTCTACTAAAATAGATAAAGGTCACCTAACCATTCTGTATGATACATGCACTACCAAAATACAGTCAATTAGCGACGGCTCTTTAGAGACGGATTCTTTCCGTCGGCGTTAGCGACAGATTTGCGACAACTAACCGACGGAGTACCGACGATAAGCCGATATATTTTTAATTTTATTTTAAGGGTGGAAAAAGGTCGCGAGTTCGTCGCTAGGGCGTCGGAGATATAGCGACGTAAATGTAACCGTCGCTATGCAGTCGACTATTTGGCAGAAATTCTTGGAAGAAGTAGCGGGACAGATCGTCGACTACGTAGCGACGGATAGTCCATCGGCAAGTATCCAATAAAGCGACAGACAAGCGATGGATATTATCCGTCGCTAGTCGGTCGCCAAATATACGACCCAGACTTAAATTGAAATGACGGAGAAAACTTTTCATTCCCCCAAATTTTACTCTCTCTCCTCTCTCTCTCTCTCCCACGGCTTCGGTGATCGGCGGCATCCTCTCCTCTCTCTCTTTCTCTCATGAAGGTAATCCCATCTCTCTCTCTCTCTCCCTCGTGGTGGTCGGAGGGGCAGCGGGGGCGACGGGGGCGTCGTGGGATGGGGGGTGACGGGGGAGGTGTTGGCTGCGGGGGCAGAAGAGGCGGGGGCTAGGGGGCTGGTGGGGGTGGCGTTTGGCTACGGGGGCGGGGGAGGCGGGGACGGGGGAGGTGGGGACTGGAGGGGCTGGTGGGGCGGTGGATGCGTTGACTGCGGGGGCGGGGTAGGCGGGGGCTGGGGGGCTGGTGGAGCAGAGGGTCGTGTCCCCAATGTTTGAGAAGAGATGGTGTCGTGTCGAGGGGACACGAACGCATGCATGACTCGAGGGACATGAACGTCATTTTCTTTTCTTCCTGGACACGTCTGTGTCGTGTTTGTTGGATACAAAATGACTCGAGGGTCACGTGCACATGTGTATCTAAGTTTACCAAAGTATATTTTCATGTCATATTTTTCTGGTTTGGATCATTGCAAGGTATTGGCATTAGAGGATATTTATATCCGTCAACACACAAAGTATATTTCTTATTGAGTGACTAAAACTCTTGGAGGGTTCTTCTTGTTAGGCATGGGTGGTATGGAACATATCTTAAGTGTTGTGATGTCGATTCTAATCCAAATAGGTTTGTACTTTATTCTCTTGATATAAAAAATCCTTGTCTGTCTTTTTTCGATCATTTTGTAACTTTACTAGAAATCATCACCATACTAGTATTTTCTAATTATGAATTTAGTAATGAAGTATTAGAAATATACATAAAAAGATTTGATAGAAATTTTTATGGAGAGATGACCAATATGATGTCAACACTCTATTCGGATCGGCGATTGTCAAGTTCCTAGCCAAGATTGCATGACCTTATACCCTGTTTTTATTTTCATTTCTTTTATACACCAGCGGCACACATATTAGATCAATTCAGTAGACCATATTGTTTTGAACAATGATGTGCTGCTCACTGATATATTGTATTGGCACAAGTGAACCCACAGAATTAGTATATAATTGTGTTACCGAATTAACCCTAAAACAAGTGAACCCACAGAGTGGTTTCAGGTATCCTTAAAAGTATATCAAGGAATATTTCAATCCAAGTTAAGGTCTTAATCCCATGAACTGTGGAATGTACGGTCTAGTACTCCACTTTTATTTCAGTATTGCTAACAAGGCTAGTTACATGCCATGTACCTTCAGTGGTATGCATGGCATTGACTATTATACACATACACTAGCATGGTTGAATACTTGATAATTTGAACCTAGCAACCCTACCTTTTAAATCCTGAATCTGAACCCTCTTTAATGATGCTTTTTTTTTGTAATGTAATACACATCTCTACATGCCCTTGTTAACACACAACCACCATGTGTTCAAGTTAGATATGTACTCTAATAGTATATGACCGCACTATCGGTATCGTACTATCGGTTCCGGTATCGAACTATCGGTATCGGTATCGAACTACCGGTATCGCTAGCGGACTATCGGACTATCGGTATCGAACTATCGGTATCGCACTATCGGTATCGGTATCACACTATCGGTATCGGACTATCGGTATCAGTATCGCACTATCGGTATCGGTATCGAACTATCGGCCTATATACCAGCGGATCCACCAGTTACATAATTATATACTAATTCTGTTTAGTTTGTCTTACGATACAGATTTTCACATCCAATCTGTGATGGATCGTTATTTCGTTGATCGTACATGGATGTACAAACGACAACACAAGAGCAAAATCGGTATGAGTGACAATTTTCAGGTAGGCGTAGAAGTGTTTCTTAAGTATGCCATGAGCAAAGCTCAGTATATGGACGGTAACAAAATTAAGTATCTATGTCGTAATTATCGCAATAGACGTTACGAAGAAGTGGTGAGTGTAGGAAATCATTTGACCCATTTCGTACGTGATTACGGCCTGTGGTCATCGCAAGGTGAACTATATGCGGAAAGACAGGTTGCGAATGCTGCTACTTATGCTTTTGATGATAATGCTGCAACAGATTTTGTCGTTGAAGACGACGAATGCTCTGTTGATTACCTGCAGAACCTTGCACGAGATATGGTGTACGACGCGGCAGGGCCTAATTTTGATCCGGAGGATCCTAATCCCGAGGCGAAGGAGTTCTATGATATGTTTCAGGATGCAGAAACTTCTTTATATCCTGGCTGTGAGCCTCATTCCGTACTGTTAGTGACGATGCGGTTGTTGAACATAAAGTCCGATTTTAACTTGTCACAAACTTGCTATGATCGGATTATACAACTAATCAAGGAGGTTTTACCGAAGGAATCAAAAGAGCTTCCAAAAAACTTCTACAAGTCGAAGATGATGGTCCGACAACTGAGACTGGGTTACGAAAAGATAGATTGTTGTCGCAACGGATGCATGTTATACTACAAGGAGAACGAGAATATAAAAAGTTACAGCTTCTGTAATGCGGATCGTTACAAGCCAGTCAGGAAAAAATGAAAGTCAACTAGAAAATGACGTCCTTACAAGTATATGCATTACTTGTCGATCACGAAGCGCTTGTAGAAGATGTATATATCTCAGAATACAATAGAACACATGACGTGGCACAACGAAGAATGCACAAAGGACGATGAAAAATTGTCACATCCTTTGGATGGAGAGGCGTAGAAATATTTCGATTTGTGTCATCCAGATTTTGCTACAGAGCCTAGAAATGTGTACGTCTGGTGCTATGTTCTGATGGCTTTGCCCCTTTTGGGCAGTCGGGATCTCAATACTCCTGCTGGTCGGTCATTCTGATCCCTTACAATCTGCTACCATGGATGTGTATGAAGACTCTTTATATGTTCTTGACAGCTATCATATCGGGTCCCAAAAATCCTACGAAGAATATCGATAAATATTTACATCTGTTGGTGGATGAGCTGAAACAGCTGTGGGAGCGGCGTCGCGACCTATTATATTTCCAGGAAACCGAACTTTCAGATGAGAGCTTCACTGATGTGGACAATCAATAATTTTCTTGCATACGTTATGCTATCGAAATGGAGTACTCACGGCACCATGTCTTGTCCGATATGCATGGAAAATAATAAGGCGTTCTGTCTTAAACATGGAGAAAAAACTTCTTTTTTATAGTCAATTTCTGTCTGCGAGTCATCCTTGGAGAAAGAACAAGGACGCGTTCAGAGCTGGAAAGCAAGAATTTTCTCATCCGCCTGCCAGATTGTCGAGATACGATATTTGAGAAGATGTAAAGGACTTGCCCACTGTAATGGAAGATCCATCGAATAATCGTGTCGATGGGTTCCGACAAAGCCATAACTGGACCAAACGGAGTATCTTTCGGGACTTGTCTTATTGGAAAGATAATCTTATAAGGCATAATCTTGATGTTATACATATCGAAAAGAATGTGTTCGATAATATCTTCAATACCGTCATGGATATTAAAGGAAAGACGAAGGACAATCCAAAAGCAAGACAAGACATTGCCGAGATATACAAGCATCCTTATCTGAACTTGATACAAAGGGGAGTTGGTGGACAATTAACTAAGCCGATAGCACAATACACATTGAGCAAGGAAGATAGATTAATAATCTGCAAGTGGATATCTACTT
This sequence comes from Iris pallida, assembly GCA_029216955.1. Taxonomy (NCBI): domain Eukaryota; kingdom Viridiplantae; phylum Streptophyta; class Magnoliopsida; order Asparagales; family Iridaceae; genus Iris; species Iris pallida. The sequence continues at coordinate 10,495 of JANAVB010031641.1, read as the reverse complement.
TAAGATTTCTCGACGGCTATGTGTCAAATTTGTCTAGATGCGTTGATCTCAATGAACGCAAGCTAACGGGAATGAAGAGTCACGACTGCCACGTATTTATGGAAAGATTACTGTCCATTGCTTTGAAAGAGTTGTTGTCTTCTGCTGGCAGAGATGTATCTCTGGCAGAGTTGGTCAGTCGACAGCTCAGCTAGCAGAGATGTATCTCCGACAGATTGTCAGATTTTACGGTGTACCAGTCAGTATCACCTCGGACAGAGATTCAAGATTTACGTCGCACTTTTGGCGTAGCCTGCAAGAGAGTTTGGGAATTTATCTCCTGTTCAGCTCAGCATATTGTCACGACCTGCACCCGGTTTTCGAATGCGAGCTCGTGAGCAAGCCAGCTACGCATCGAGCGGACTCCAGCCCGACTCGAATACGTATAAGCTGTCAAGGTCATGGTATCATATCTAATCTAAACTATATCTCAATCCACATGAATCATATAAGACAAGAATGAACAAGTATGGGTCATGGTCTGCAGCCTATTAGCATATTGTTCGATTAGACTCTAAGAATGATATGAGTCTATAAATAAGCAGAGTATAACATGGTACTGAATATAAAGTACGAAAAGATAATAAAGAAATATCACAAGCAAATACCTGTATCAAACATCGCAATCCTCTACCATCCTGCTCTGCTAACTAACTCCATACGGTCGCTAAACCTGGAGAGATCATCAGGTCCTCAGAGGACTAGCAAGATACATAAAACATGTCTATCTAACAGTTTAATCACGCAATAATATAGACATGGTATAAACAGGAACTAGACAGGAAACTGACAAATGGCTACTGACAGGTAACTATGAACTCGAATACGGGATCATGTATGCATAAATGAATTGCTGGTAGATCAATGGATAACCAACCCTCTCCCCGATTGTGGACTCGCAGGTCAGTTTCAAGACAAGTCACCCTCACCCTGATTGTGGACTCGCAGGTGCAAAGGACAACCCTCGCCCCGATTGTGGACTCGCAGGTTGTTTCAAGACAAATCACCCTCGCCCCGTATGTGGACTCGCAGGTGCAAAGGCAACCCTCGCCCCGTGTGTGGACTCACAGGTTGTGAGAAAGACAAAGGAATAGTAGTTCCACTCACTCATACTTATAGACACGACTCAGTCAAGACACAGGTGAAGACACGACACGACGCAATCATGATACACGAGAGAACCAATCAAATATGAACTAACAAGGCTAACCATGTACATAGACTATATATATACTAGCAAGCACGATATACAATTCACAAGTAAATAACCAACTGGTAAAACTATATAATAATAGAATTATTCATGTAAATAAACTGTAGAGGGACGCAAGGTATACTTGCCTGGTGGCAGCGCGAAGAACCAATAAAATTCCGTCAACTGGTAAGCCATACAGTCCAAGTCATCACAACTATCTTCGAAAGCTAAAACAAACATTACCAACATTCTCAGAATAGTCAAATTAGCTAGGATTGCCTGTCCTTAAGTCCAATTCTTGATATAGGGGCAAAACGGTAATTTTAGAAAGAACGATGTCCGCCGTTGGATCCACTTTGCACCGAAAAGCGTGCCAGATTCAATGGTCCCTATAGTCGTCAAACTACATGTCTATAGATCCGGTTTTCCGATACGAATCCAACCGTATGTCCAAAGTTGGATTCCGGCGGGCCGTACACAAAATCACCCGTTGAATCGGACCGTGGGGCCCGCGAAACGACAATTTTGTCAACTGTCTCAGAATCGGACCAAATTGGCATACAGGACCAGAAAAATGATACGGTCCTGCTGGCACAAGTTTCGTCTCGATCTGACGAAAGTGCACAAAGTAATTGGAGAATTTGCAAAGTGCACGATACGGTGAATTTTGACGGATACGCATCAAATTCGTCGCACACACGCGACAAATTTGAATTTCGTCAAAGCCCACACGATCACGAAGCCATTACACAGCTTTCAATGCCTTCGGTTCGCGACCACGTCGTCCGGAATGGCGGGACGCACGTCGTATGGATGAATTTTCTAGTTTTTTGAAAACTGTTTTTCGTATTTTCTCGATTTTCGAGTTGATTTATCCTAGCATATACTGATCAATAAAATAATCTAAAAATAGGGTATAAAAGCTGGTTAGGTTGTCTAAAAATTGTTCAACTAGATTTCGAAAACTAATAATATCCGGCTCGGAAATACCCTTCTAAAACAGGGTGTCGGGCCGTTCTTAGGTTCGATTTTTGGACAAACTTGTCTCGACTTTGTGTCGAGTTCACGGGGTGATCGTGCTGTCTCATTCAAATCTCCCTGATAGGAATTCGAGAGGGTCATATTGGGTTCATGTAGGATTTTACAGAATTGAAGTTCGTTAGACGATCGGAAAGGAAACATACCGCGATGATGGTACGGTTGCTACTGTTACCGCTGTTGCTGTCGCGGCTTCTGTGCTTCCAGTGCGCGCTCGGTCATGCTGCCGGCGGCCGGCGGTGGCCCAGGGCGGCGCGCACGCGCGGGGGTGCGCCCTGGTGTCGTACAACGTCGGGGGTCGGCTAGGTCGGCTAGGGTTTTGATGTTTTCCCCAGTCTCATCCTCTACATATATACATTATATGTATATAAATCCGTCGGATGTTAAACCTTCCCCGCCCTTGGGTCGGGTTAGCAACTGCTTTGAAGTAGTATGTTCTGCTGGGGGCAGGGTCTCAGTGGGCCGGGATCGTTGCATTTAGTTACTGTAGCGTAGCTACAGTAGCACCCTTTCTCGATTTTTTTTTTCTTTTTCTTTTCTTATTTATTTATTATAAGCCTATATATATATATATATATATATATATATATATATATATATATATATATATATATATATATATACCCATATATATAAACTCCTATACATATACATATATCTATATATGTATATTTACACATATTTTATATACACTTATATATACACACACGTATATTTATATTTATAAAAACACACGTATACGTATTTTTATTTATATATAAACACACACGTATATTTAATATATATTTTCACACATATACATATATTTTACACCCATTTATATATACATTAATATATACTAATACATATACACCTATTATTTATATTTACATATGTATATATACACATCTTATATATGTATATATCTATATATTCACACACATATAACCAAATAATAATAATAACCTCAATAATATAATATGATAATTATAATAATGACGATAATAATAACAAGATTCAGCAAACCAATAGTGGTGTATATCCATTTCGCACCGTCCAATAATCCCACAATGTGCAAGGACCCATTTATACAACTATTATTGAATATCTAATAATAAAGATATTTATAATGTTTAAATATTTCGAAAATATTCAGTAGATCATTAGAACGAAGTACAACACAATCATACCAAAATACATCTACACGGATGTCGTTGGACGTACCGTATGACTACATGGGCTTGCTACGGGTTCTATCTGGACTAACTTGGTATAACCGAATTTTCTAAAAGTCCAAATATTGATAAATAACTAATTTAACTATTTATAGGGATTAACTCACAACTTGGCCTGGTTTTCTTAGTTAGGACGTCGCTATGGCTCGGTCTTCCCTACCAGGGCTAATACACTAGTCAAAGCATGCCACTGCACTATCTATGCCATAAGTCCTAGTCGCCTTGTACTCCAAGTCTCAACCATGGCTAAAATCATCTACCGTAATAATTAACTAAATAAATATTTATAAAATTCTAAAATCCCCATTTAAATCAAATAAATAAATAAATAAATATTTCAAAAAAAATTTGCGAAGGGGAGCTACAAATCTACCCACCTTAAAAATAATTTCGTCCTCGAAATTCCAATTCATGACCATCCCTTAAATTCAAAGTCTACTATTACTTAATCTCCCTAAATTTAACTTCTCAAATATATTCTATAATCCTCCCTAGCCATTTTATACTCTGAATATTGAGGACTTCTACCCACCTTTGGTCACGCTACTCCTCAAAACACAGTCACTAAAGTCTTATGGTCTTCTAACTAGTTGCTAATACTTCTACTGGCAGATATCCAGGCATATGGCATATATAGTCCTTCATATCTATAAACAACCAAACACTCAATAGTCAAGCAATATGTACTATAATTTAAGGATTTCTAATGAATTCTAGACAGCACGATTCTTCGTCACTCCGAAATGGGAAGGAACGAGAATCAATGGTACAAGAAGCAAGGAAGTATAATCGAGAGCAAATATGGAGTTTTCAAGGACGTAGAGAATTTCTAGGAAAATTTCCTAAGCAGAGTGGATTGAGATTTCTAAGGTTTAGTCAAGTCGCAGGCTCATACCAGTACAGTTACGTAACCGGTACGATATGCTCTGACCTGCATGGGCCACCATAAAAATTCGTCACGACCGCACCCGGTTTTCGGAGGCGAGCTCGTGAGCAAGCCAGCTACGTATCGAGCGGACTCCAGCCCGACTCGAATACGTATAAGCTGTCAAGGTCATGGTATCATATCTAACCTAAACTATATCTCAATCCACATGAATCATATAAGACAAAAATGAACAAGTATGGGTCAGGATTTGCAGCCCATTAGCATATTGTTCGATTAGACTCTAAGAATTATATGAGTCTATAAATAAGCAGAGTATAACATGGTACTGAATATAAAGCACGAAAAAGATAATAAAGAAATCATAAGCAAATACCTGTATCAAACATCGCAATCCTCTACCATCCTGCTCTGCTAACTAACTCCATACGGTCGCTAAACCTAAAGAGCATCAGGTCCTCAGAGGACTAGCAAGATACATAAACATGCCTATCTAACAGTTTAATCACGCAATAATATAGACATGGTATAAACAGGAACTAGACAGGAAATTGATATATGGCTACTGACAGGTAACTATGAACTCGAATACGGGATCAAGTATGCATAAATGAACTGCTGGTAGATCAATGGATAACCAACCCTCGCCCCGATTGTGGACTCGCAGGTCAGTTTCAAGACAAGTCACCCTCATCCCGATTGTGGACTCGCAGAAGCGAAGGACAACCCTCGCCCCGATTGTGGACTCGCATATTGTTTCAAGACAAATCACCCTCGTCCCGTATGTGGACTCGCAGGTGCAAAGGCAACCCTCGTCCCGTGTGTGGACTCGCAGGTTGTGGGAAAGACAAAGGAATAGCAGTTCACTCACTCATACTTACAGACACGACTCAGTCAAAACAAAGGTGAAGACACGACTGACGCAATCACGATACACGAGAGAACCAATCCAATATGAACTAACAAGGCTAACCATGTACATAGACTATATCTATACTAGCAAGCACAATATACAATTCACAAGTAAATAACCAACTAGTAAAACTATATAATAATAGAATTATGCTTGTAAATAAACTGTAGAGGGAGGCAAGGTATACTTGCCTGGTGGCAGCGCAAAGAACCAATAAAATACCGTCAACTGGTAAGCCACACAGTCCAAGTCATCACAACTGTCTCCGAAAGCTGAAACAAACATTACCAACGTTCTCAGAATAGTCAAATTAGCTAGAATTGCCTGTCCTTAATCCAATTTTGGATACAGGGGCAAAACGGTAATTTTAGGCAAAAATGATGTCCACTGTTGGACCCACTTTGCACCGAAAAGCGTGCCAGAGTCAATGGTCTCTAAAGTCAACAAACTACATGTCTACAGATCTGGTATTCCGATACGAACCCAACCATATGTCCAAAGTTGGATTCCGGCGGACCGTGTACAAAATCACCCGTAGAGTCGGACCGTGGGGCCCGCGAAACGGCAATTTTATCAACGGTCTCAGAATCGGACCAAACTTGGCATACAGGACCAAAAAAATGATACGGTCCTGCTGACGTAAGTTTTGTCTCGATCTGACGAACGTGTACAAAGTAATTAGAGAGTTTGCAAAGTGCACGATACGGTGAATTTCGACGGATATGCATCAAATTCGTCGCACACGCGACCAATTTGAATTCCGTCAAAGCCCACACGACCACGAAGCCATTACGCAGCTTTCGATGCCTTCGGTTCGCGACCACGTCGTCCGAATGGCGGAACGCACGTCGTGTGGATGAATTTTCTTGTTTTTTGAAAACTGTTTTTCGTAATTTTCTCAATTTTCGAGTTGATTTATCCTAGCATATACTGATCATAAAATAACTAAAAGGGTTTGAAAGCTGGTCAGGTTGTCTAAAAATTGTTCAACTGGATTTTGAAAACTAATAATATCTGGCTCAAAAATACCCTTCTAAAATAGGGTGTCAGGCAGGCCGTTCTTAGGTTCAATTTTTGGACAGACTTGTCTCGACTTTGTGTCGAGTTCACGGGGTGATCGTGCTGTCTCTTCAAATCTCCCTGATGGGAATTCGAGAGGGTATATTGGGTTCACGTAGGATTTTACAGAATTGAAGTTCGTTCGAATCGAAAGGAAACATACCGCGAAGTTGGTGCGGTTGCAGCTGTTACCGCTGTTGCTGTCGTGCTTCTGCGCTTCCAGTGCACGCTCCGCCACGCTGCAGGCGGCCGGCGGTGGCCCAGGGCGGCGCGCGCGTGCGGGGTGCGCCCTGGTGGTCGCACAGCGTCGGGGGTCGGCTAGGTCGGCTAGGGTTTTGATGTTTTCCCAGTCTCGTCCTCTACATATATCATTATATGTATATAAATCCGTCGGCTGTTAAACCTTCCCCGCCCTTGGGTCGGGTTAGCAACTGCTTTGGAGTAGTATGTTCTGCTGGGGGCAGGGTCTCAGTGGGCCGGGGCTCGGTTGCCTTTAGCTACTGTAGCGTAGCTACAGTAGCACCCCTTTTTGGTTTTTTTTTTCTTTTCTTTTCTTTTCTTATTTATTTATTATAAGCCTATATACAATAGACATATATAGATTATTATTATATATAAAACTCCTATACATATACATATATCTATATATGTATATTTACACATATTTTATATACACTTATATATACACACACGTATACATATTTTTATATTTATATAAACACACACGTATATTAATATATTTTTCACACATATACATATTTTTACACCCATTTATATATACATTAATATATACTAATACATAACACCTATTATTTATTTACATATGTATATATACACATCTTATATATATATTATCTATATATCATCACACACATATAACCAAATTAATAATAACCTCAATAATAAATAATGATAATTATAATAATGACCATAATAATAATGAGATTCAACAAACCATAGTGGTGTATATACCATTTCGTACCGTCCAATAATCCCACAATGTGCAAGGACCCATTTATACAACTATTATTGAATATCTAATAATAACTATTTATATATTTAAATATTTAGAAAAATGTTCAGTAGATCATTAGAACGAAGTACAACACAATCATACCAAAACACATCTACACGGATGTCGTTGGACATACCGTATGACTACATGGGCTTGCTACGGGTTCTATCTGGACTAACTTGGTATAACCGAATTTCCTAAAAGTCCAAATATGATAAATAACCAATTTAACTATTTATAGGGATTAACTCACAACTTGGCCTAGTTTTCTTAGTTAGGACGTCGCTATGGCTCGGTCTTCCCTGTCAGGACTAATACACTAGTCAAAGCATGCCACTGCACTATCTGTGCCATGATCCTAGTCGCCTTGTACTCCAAGTCTCAACCATGGCTAAAATCATCTACCATAATAATTAACTAAATAAATATTTATAAAAATTCTAAAATCCCCATTTAAATCAAATAAATAAATGAATAAATTTTAAAAAAATTCCGGGAAGGGGAGCTACCACATATCATCCGCAGACAGATGGTCAGTCGGAGTGTACAATCCAGACTCTTGAAGATATGTTGCGGTCCTGTACACTCGACTGTGGGGTTCATGGGAAGATCACCTGCACCTGGTGGAATTCTCGTACAACAACAGCTTCCAGGCCAGTATCCAGATGGCACATTCGAGGCACGTATGGTAGGAAGTGCCGATCCCCGCTAGCTTGGGACGATGTTGGATAGAGACAGATGCTCCGTCCGGAATGATTGCTCAGACCGTTGAAGTGGTCAGGAGAGTCAGAGATCATCTTCGCGTTGCCCACGATCGCCAGCGCCATTGGGCCGATTCACATCGGTGCCCTCTTGAGTTTTCGGTTAGCGACCATATATTCCTGAGGATTTTGCCTAACCTGGCGTCATTCGTTTCGGCGTATAGGAAAAGCTTAGTCCTAGGTATATAGGCCGTTCGATATCCTGGAGCGAGTAGGATGTGTCCTATCGTCTCGCTCTTCCACCGTCGCTAAGCGAGGTGCATGACGTGTTCCATGTATCCCAACTACGACTATATCCCAGATCCGAGTCATGTCCTTGATTATTCAGAATTGGTTATTGGTACCAACCTTTCGTATGAGGAGAGGCATGTATCCATATTAGACCGAAGAGAGAAGATACTCAGAACAATACTATCAAGTTAGTCCGTGTTGCTTGGGGTCATCACTCTTTGGGTGAGTCAACGTGGGAGCGTGAGGATGATATCCGATCGCGATATCCCAACCTGTTTGACTCGTGAGGTATAATGTCTTCCTTATGCCTCATGGCTTCGATTCCTTGCTTGCATGATTGATTGCCTGATTGCTTGACTAGTATAGCTTGCCTATGATTAATATAGCTTGTCCTTGCATCTCTAACCTCTTGATTAAATTTTGAGGACGAAATTCTTTTAAGGTGGGTAGAGTGTAATGCCTGTGGTTCATATTACGTATCTTGGTATACGATATATATTTTGACTCGTATTGCATGTCTTTCTGCTTGGTTTTTTGGCATTTTCATTGCTTGGTTCACCATGGGATTGGTTCGGCTAGGCTTGGTTGCTTATTTGGTTCATCATAAACCAAGTGAGAACCCCTACCTACCACCACCATCTCTATATTAACCCCAACCACCTTTCTCTTCATTCAATCTTCTCATTACTGCTCTTCCTCTTCTTCTTCCTCCTCACCGAACCCCCACCGTAGGCAAGTGCAACTTGCTTCATGGAGGAACTCACATTTTATTGTTCCATTTTCTTCTTCACAAGATTCTAAGCCTCTCTAGTACTTAGTATTTTCAAATTCCATGGCTCATTCTATATAGATCTAAGTTTCTAGTATTTTCGATCTTCTTGGTTTTGATCTACTAAAAGCTTATTTTCGAAACTAAGAGTTCCATGAAGTAGCGCCATTGGGCCGTTTGAAAATGATAATTGAACATGGCATGGTATGACAAGTATACCTGACATGATTATCTCGAATTGCTGTTGCGACGGCTAACATAACATGACATGACCTGACAAGAATGATTGACCTGGACACCATGGACGATTGTGTTTGTACAAATAAACCAGTACTGTCTTGCATCATGTCTAGGACAGGAAATCCTGAATATCACGGTCAGGGGTACCTACTGAAATAAACTACGGCTAATAACTAGAATAATTCAGTAGTCATGAAGAGATTTCCCAGCTACAAGCAATCCCGTTATCTGGACGCACTAGAGGACTTGTAGCCTACCGAAGAGTATGACACATTTCCAGTACACAGTTATGTTGTGCACCCTTCATAAACGAACATTCAACCCGGATAACCTGGATGGTCTGCAGGGGCTGATGGCTGTTGGAATAATCTCAATGCATCTTGCTAGTAACTAGGCTTGTGATAACCCTTGTTAGTTAAAGTATCAAGCTGTACTCATTGCTTGGCCGTGATTGATTGGATAGAATTTAGCCCAGCTTAGTCTTGTCCCGATCCTGTACAAGATTGTTACATGACGGGATTATTTATACTGACCTCAACAATAAAGATCAGAGGACCAGTTCTATTCAGGCGAAGGGTTACAACCCCGGTCCTTGTTTGGTTTAAGGGTTGTAACCTGGCTACCTGAGCAGTTCTGTGTCCTCTCTTCGTTTATTGTCTTATTGCTCTCCATGCCATGCTTGTCATGTTTTACTTATTTTAATAGCATGATTATTTATACTTTCATCAACAATAAAGATCAGAAGTCCAGTGCTGTTCAGGCGAAGGATTACAACCTCGATCCTTGTTTGGTTTAAGGGTTGTAACCTGGCTCCCGGAGCAGTTCTGTGTCCTCTCTTCGTTTATTGAATTATTTCACCCTATGTTCCTGCTTACCAACAAGTAGTTGAGACGGGTTCTATTCAGGTAAAGGGTTACAATCCGGTCCTTATTTGGTTTAAGGGTTGTGACCTGGGTACTTGAATGGTTTCCTCGTACTCAGTTTATTGTTGTTATATTTGCTATATCAGTTTCGTTTTAATCGTCTTTAATATTCTATTATGATATGTTGGTTTTAGTTCCTAAGTGAAGCCTCCTTTGTGGTACTTGCTCTTTTTGGGGTCTGATCCAACTGGTTTTGTGGCCAGATGTAACAC
>JANAVB010031640.1:107500-268094 GCA_029216955.1 Iris pallida | reverse complement strand
GCTTGCTTTATATGTCCAATCCTGATGTGAACTTTGTGAGAGATATGTGCTCGTTCCGTCCTGACTGGCATGTTGAAAATTTACAGGTGATGAGGAGTACTGCCCTACTTATTATGGCATTGGCTTAGATGACACTGGCGACGTGGACCCTCAGGAGGATCCAGCAGTCGCTGAGGACTTGCCTATAGTCTAGCTGAGACTTAGTTTTTATTGTCTTTCCACTTGAGACTTATGAGTTGTACTTGAGATTTATTCTGGTGGTTTACACTTAGACTTCTATTTATGTTGAGACTCTCTTGTGATTTCTATTATATTCCATCTTAGTTTTGTGATTGAGTTACTTATTATTTTACTCTCCATTCGGAGCTTATTCTAGACTGTGTTAGATATTGTGACTCAGGACAGCGTTCTACCGTCGACATGCGGCATAGGCTGGGCGTATTCACTTCTCGTGCCCTTTCACTGGGTGCGGGTCGTGACACGCCAAGATCACCAAGTGGAAATGATGGTAACGATAGAAATAGTAAGTCGTTGAACACGACGTGGATGAGATAAAATGATGCATTGTGCCTCTACTTCCTTTTAATATTTTTACCATGCATTTACGTACACGATCGAGTCAGACACGCATTCGCACGACCATGGACAACTTGTGCACAAGAAATTGTTTCCTCGAACGATATCTAGGCGCTGGGATCGATTCGGCCTAGGAGAAAATGTATCGTGCTTTGGTGGCACGAGGTATCAGGACATTCATTCGGACTTGCAACCCAGTGAGTGGCGCGTCACATACCCTTCAAAGTCCTATATGACAACGTCCTAAATTATGGATTAACGCCAGTGATCATGTAGTCAGAATGCACGTTAATGAATGTTTTGTGCAGGCAGAGTAAGTATAGTACCCCATCCCTACATTGTGTCCCGTTTTCGTCCACGGGGTGCGCGAGAAAGGAACACTTTTGCTACCGATTCAGTCGGGATCGATAGATCGGGATCGGTTGATTCAGTCAAACAGGAACGATTGAATTAAGATCCTTTTCTCGTTATGGAAAGGATTCTTCGGAATCAAGTCCCATATTCAACGGGTTGTGCCTCAAGGATTGGCTCTGCGGCTGAGTCGGGAAAGACCTCCCGTTGCTCTACTTTTCATGCCGCACTTTTTTTCGGCTTAGTTTTTGTGAATACGTTTTCGTGAATGTTTTCGATGGTTTTCATGGCTTGCGTTTTTGAACTTCGCATTCATATCGAATTCCTTGAATAATATAATGTTCTAATCAGTTGCTTATGCGATTGCAGGTGATCGCGTAGGCGATGTCTAAGCACAACCAACCAGTCCCTCGCCTGAAGCAAAGACTAAGGTGTGTGGTTGACCTTCTTCACCTCGACCCTCTATTTTAGAATCAAATATGAAACAAAAATAATGCTTATCGCCATAGTGTAGAATCAATAAAACCATGACATGATTCTTCACGAAACACTTGCTATCGAACTACTTTACATGAAAAACTGACGCCTGCTTTCTTATGCCTTATTTACTTAGCCTATGCAAACCAAAGGATGATTTGATTAACGTTTATTGCAATGATATGGCCAAAGTGCATAAATGACTAAGTTCAAAGAAAAGGGCCAGTTTCACACCAAAAGAGAAAGTTATAGGTTCTAGTAAAAAGATAGAATATTTTATGAATCTACAAAACGGTCATTGGACAACTTATGCATAGGGCGTAGTTTCTTCGAACGGTTGCCTAGGCCAAGGAACCAATTCGGCCCGCGAGGAATAAGTATAGTGAGCACCACCCATGAATCGGCGTGGGTGATTCGGGAACTTTCGCACAGGACTCGCTACCCGCCGCAAAAGGGTCGCCGTCTAACCCAGCTATAGTCCATAATGGCTTGACATTGCCAGCGACCTTCACGCCCTTTTACTGCTTGAACTAACGCATGTGACACGGGATGATTATGATAATTGCTCAATGTATACAATTTCAGATGCTTGCCTTAAAACAAGTTAACATGCAAATCAATCAGGATGGTTAGAAAGATCACAAAAATAGCTAACATATTTATAAAACTACTTGAACCAAATGCATAGCTTGGGTTTAATTAGCCACTAGCCAATACATGTGATCGTACTGACCCTCTCTCTTTGCAGGTGCCAGAAATTAGAAAGAACGTGCCAACTAGCTAGGCGATGTTCGTGCTTTTGAAGCTTCGATCGTGCGTCGAAGACCCCGTCGCTGAACTTTTGAAATCTCTCCGCAAGTCCAAGGAACATGTCTCGACATCCCTCGCATCCAGGTGGCTGGAATACTTTTGTTGTAAATGAGGGATGTATGTATGGAACGACTATCTCATCGACACTTCTTTTGTAATCGAGTCATGTTATAAAGTCCATGCGTCACGATTGTAATAGAGTTTGTAAATGATGTCTATTATCAATAAAATATAAAGTTTCTCTATCTCAAGTCTGTGCTCTCTCTTAGTTGACATGTTTCGGATTACCTTATGACTATGTCTTGTGCGATCGCAACCTAGGTTCGTACGACATCACGCCCGGAGGACGACTATCGATTCTTCAAAATCTGGGCGTGATAGTAAATTCATCATCTAACTTGTATTTGATGCAGGTACGAGGGAGTCGGCTATCGGTAGAAATCACTTAAATGTGATATGTCCATTATACATGTTAAATTCAACTTGCTGCTTAACATGTTGAAATCAATGTTGTCTTTCCATGACTCATACTATAACATGCTTGATACGTTAACCCCCAAATATTGCTTTAATGATACCTCTACATGAACACTACTCGGACATGTTTACATGCTTTACTATGTACACTGCTTAATCATGACATACAAGCTAAACTATTGCTGTAGAAGTAAACTCTGAGAATACTTGTTGCCCATGATTTACTGTTGCTCCTTACATGAACTATAAACTGATGCTAGATCCCAAATAGAAAGATCACTCTTAATAATGTTTGCTCACATGACTACTTATTGTTGGTTTAGGCGAGTGGACTGGTTCTGCTCGCCAATACATAGATGATGTACTGACCCACGTTGTGGACACTCTTTTTAGGTGCTCATGCTTGGGAAGTTTAGTACACTAAGATTGGCATTGATCAGTCTCGCGACATCGAAGATTTGTTGGGCATGTAGAAGCCCTCCTTGCAAAATATGATGTCTTTTGTTTGTAAAGGATATAATATATGGAACATTGTATATCTGTTGTACCAGTGAGTTGTAAGCCAAGTCGGTATATCTAGTTGTAAAGTCTATGTATCAAGTATCCAATGTAAGCCTAAAGGCAGGCATTTCAGTTGGCTATTAATGTAAAGTGAGATGTGTTGTAAGCTTAATATTCTACTGCAAGCCTTGTACTCTACTTCAAATATCAATAAAGAGAACCAATAAAGAGAACTTACTTATACATATCTTTGTGTGACTTCAAATTATCTGCTTATCTTCGTCGCTATGAATCAATAATGTGTTACATAAATATCTTTATTATCTTCAATTTGTCTACTTGTGCCGCTGTGATGTGATCCTATTTGAAGATTATCGATTTTGTGTCGTCTTTGCCTTGTACAAGTGCAACACCAGACATGTACGACATCACGCCCAAGCGAGGACGATCGGTTCCCAGAGATAAATATGAGAATGAATGACTGCGGAATCGGGGCGTGACATATAATAGTCTCGTATTGCATGACCGACGAACCGATGATAATGGCAATACTTCGGATTGCCAACTTTATCCACTTTATCGGGGCACTTAGGATCGGGCAATTTGATCTTCGCCTTGTATGAGAATCTCAAAGACTTGCATGGTGTCCTCGTCGTTAAAGGAGTAGACCTCCTTTTGCCTGGGTTCTGGTGGTGGCTTCTGAGTGGATACTGGCGCACCCTTGGAGACGTTGACAGTTAATGCTTGTTTTCCCTTAGATTCGTACCCGCTGTTGTTGTTGTTGGAAGGGCGTTTCCCTTTATCATCCAATGTAGGAAAACTGACCCCTAGAAGACGAGCGTCCTTGGCTTTCGTTTCAGTGCTATCAACACTGATAATGAATGAGGTCCAGTCTGTATATTGGGCGGAGTCGACCTAGAGTTTGACTGTCGAGAACATGTTCTTGTGGCAAGAGTCCATTATCATAGGCTCGGGGATACCAGATGGTAATCTCAAAGCTTCTTAATGGAAGTGTTCGATATAAGCTTGGACCAGGTCTTTCTCCTTATGAGTGATATAAATGAGGGAGGACATTGTCATGTCCATTCCTCCATCATAGAACCGGGAGAGAAAAATATGCTTCAGATCCTCGAAAGAGGATATACAATTGTCAGGAAGGCTGCAAAACTATTTTTAAGCTACCCCCTTCAATGCCCCGATAAACAAGCTTGTGAGTAGGGCATCATCACGCGGTAAGTATCCCATTATAGAGGAGAAATAGGTCCGGTAACCGATGAGGAGAGTCCTTGCCTTCGAATGGAGCCAAGGATTGTGGCTTGTACTTGGAAGGATAGACCATATTGTTCCACTCAAGAGGGTAAGGCTGCCTGACCCCGAGTTTCTGAAGTTCTTCTTGTTTGTCTTTAGCCTCCACGCGAGTGTGTAGATCCTTCACAAGCTCAAACAATTCTTTTGTCGATAAAGGAGCGGATGACTGAGGCAAGGGATGATTATCCGCTCCCGAGCGAACATGCTGGAGTGGTACATTTGATTCCCCGTTGGTTCCTGGATCGGGACTCACATGTGCGAAAGCCCTTGTCGGAGGTTGGGCAGCCAAACTAGTCCTGATGTCCAGCATGACTTGTGTCAAGGCTTGCATAGAGGAGGTGAGAGTTTGAAGCACCATCTCCAAAGTGTCAATGTGCTGTAGGAGACTTGAAGTTGAGGTCTCTTCATCCTCTCCGTTTCTACCGCTATCATATAGACGGGTATGATGTGGGAGGAGGTGGATGGAACACTGAACCTTTTACTTTCGGTCTCACTATCATGTGGGAAGATTGGCATCAAAGCCTCCTTTTCTGAGTCCCAAAGTTGGCTACCCCCAGTCGCATCAGTATCCGTTTCTTGATAGATATCGTCTTCATGGAATGAGGGGTTATTGTCAATGGTCGGGGCCTGGCTACCCCCAGTCTGGAAAACACAAATAGTAGGGACTATTGTTTTATTACCTCAGGGTCAATTTTTTAATGCACTAGCCGAGACCGAAATATTATTGGCTTTAGTATTCCTCCTGGCAACAGGAGAATTTGAAGTAGCATGACACGAGGCAATTGGAAGTTCTTCTTTGTCTTCAATTGATACCCTTTTTCAGACAACGTCGGACGGGTGCAGCTGGTTACAGTCGTTGAAACATGAACGACCACGGTGGCGGGCCCAATGTTTTCCAACAATAGTAGTTGATGGTGATACTAACACAAGTATGCCCTGCGGGGGGCGTGTTGTGCATAGTAGTTGTCTTCCTCATCTTGCGCTTGTGACTAATCATATTACACAAATCATGTAAGGGGAAGTCCATGTTCACACCCACTTCATGTGCGCGACCAAGCATTACACATGGGTGTGATTGAGGATAGTGCACTCCCTAACCAATTTCTGGCACGTGAGATGCGTCTGAGTCATTAGTGGGAGACTGACTGTAAGATAAGCCTACTTTATGCGTGCAGTCAAAATGAGTACATGGGCCTGTCATCACAATGTTCGCTCCCTGGCTTGGTTCATGCATATGAGTTGCACCCAAGTGGCAGGGGGACTTTAAGGACTGACTCATTCTGGACGTAGAAGTGCCTGAGTCCGTTCGATACAGCTTACCATTAGTTGCGAGCATGAATGTCAGCGCGAGTTCCTAGCTTACTATTGGCATAGCACAATGAGCGCGTAAGGCTCGTACTGCCTTGGATTTTTTTTGTACTAGCCCGCGAAGGCGCGTAGTACTCAGAATCCAACTTTTTCTTACCAAGATGCCAAGTGATTCTGTCAAAGATAGAGGGCTTTCCCTACATAGCAGACTTTATGCGCGAGAGGGTGGATGCGTCCTTGCTCTTCATACGTTGCACTTTTGCTTGGGAATGGGAAGACTGGGAATGGCAGTTGGCAATACGCTTCCCAAACCCGTGTGCCACTTGGGAGGTAGCACTGGGCTTGCCGACTAAGTCAACAATAGTGAGAGGCTGCACGGGCATAGGATGCATGCCCTAGTTTTGCAGCATCTAGGGCGTAGTCTCTTTGGTAGTAGTTCACTACGCAGCATCCTTGGACTCCCACACTTGGCGAGTCTTCTTCGATTTTGGAAGCCACTTTGAAGGACTCGTACTGCCTTCTGAGAGAAAGTCCTCGTAAGCTTATTGGTCGAAGCGTACGACCAGCGTCTTTTAGGTAGACCCAAGCTTGTTGTCATTCGATTGCATTAATATCTTCTCATTGCTGGAGAAGGTCGTCTCCAGCAGAGTCCTCAGCTTGTTTGCCATTAAAAAGTAACAAAATAAACTTTTGTATTTAACAAACGAAAGACAGTACAATTTCGATCCTCGATGGGATCCTTCGAGTACAATCCTTTTCTAGGGACGAGTGACGATAGAGATTGAATACTGTTTTTGGCTCCTTTACTCCGTTGACGATCGGATGACAAACAAGAGAAATTGTAAGTCTTTGGCTTGATGACAAGTGGACAGTAATTCGGCTCTCTTGAAGTAGGATCTGACTCTCAGAATGTCTGTCTTTGAAATGAAGGAGAACTCACTCTATTTATAGCTGTTTTGCGTAATGACCCACTCATGCGCGTAGGAATGCTACGCGCATGATCCGTTGGGCGTTGTGCGCGTGAAGATAGAATCAAATATATTATAACTGCACTATTGGATTACGGATGAACTGACACGTGGCAGTTGTTTAGATTCATCTGTTGTTAAGATCTTGGGTGGTTGAAACCTATTTGTGACTATAACTGAGTTAATGACACGTGGTGTGTGTGCTTTACTCAAATATCCCGTACTGTTGGAGTGGAATAGGTCACTATGCCACGGAAGAACGTATACTGGCGTATTGAATTTTGAGCGTAGGGTGAGTCCTACGCTTGAATGATCTTTGGCGTGTGGAGTGCTTTGGCATGGGGGGAATCTACGTGGCGCTGCACATCTATCTGTAACAAAGCTTTAATCATTATGCTGATGTAAGTTGTCAGCTTGGGCTTTGAAGCATTTTTGGCTTTTAGTAGCGTAGGCTTGGGCTACGCCTGAATCGAACCTACGCCAATTGCTCGGCATAGTAGTCTTTGGAATGAGCAGCTCTTCGATATCTAACCTGTCGTCGTTCGTACTCTATTCGAGGCGTGCTGCACTCTACTCGAGGCATCGTTTGACATCTAACCTTGCTGTCATTAAATGTTAAAGGGACGTCTCGACGTTTCATCCTAGATGGTGTAGCAACCTTGATGGCATAGCATCGTAGGGTTAAATGTAGGCTCATTGAATCTGGTTAACTATCCTGCAGCGTTGTTGCTGCATGGGGCACGGGGCTTGAAATACTGACTTTTGACCGAACTTGATAAAAATTGAGGTGGCAGGTTCATTGCCATAATGTGAGATTCATCACATTAATTTTGGAGCTTTTTTGACTGTATGCCACTTGGCGTATGAGTTTTACTACGCTTCGGCCTATAAATTGGGGGTTTCAAGAGCGAGTATTTTGTTCATTCTCGTTTCACCTGTCTTCATGTTCGAAACTGCATGATGGCTGTGGGCTTCCTCTTTGGCACGTCAGTCGGCTATGGGTTGTATATCTCTTCGTTCAAAGAAGCTACTATTTTGATGAAGAAATCTATCAGAACTGAGATGCGCGTGGCTGACTATTGGCAGAGTAGTTTGTGCTCGTGCAACATACTGGTTGTATTCTACCCCGAGACTATGTCGAGTGCCAAGATGTTGATTACAGGGTTTGGATTGATTTCCAACCCAAACTCTGTTCAACCAGCGCCTCATTCACATAGCAGATGAGCGACGCATGCTACTAGCAGGTTATCCGTATGGCAGAAGACAAGGTTAAGGTCGCGCATGCTACCAACATATAGCCGAAGTGATGCTCATATGCTGCCAGCAGCTCATACACATGGCAGAAGTATTGCGCCTATCTTGGATAGTTAGAGTAGGCTCTTTGTAGTAGATTTTTCCATGTAATCATGAACATCAATGAAATCCACTTTATGTAATAGATTTCCAAATACTAATGAAAATATTCTTTTATTTACTTTTGTTTATGTTGATTTGGGATGTGCCAACTTGGTTTTCACGTCTGGTGCATGCTATTTACAGTGCATAGGGATGCGCTGATTTATATTTTCTTTCCTTTGGGGTACATGAATTCCATGCTTCTACAGCCATGACATGCGGATCTAGGTTGGGGTCTGACGGAGGTCCCGACGGTCGAGGGGGCATGGGAAATGCGACGGCGCTAGTGGTCCTCGGCACAAAAAAGGGTTTCGGCGGAGGAGATTGGGCACGGCAAGTCGGCAGCTTGCTTCCCGCACGCAGAGTCTGGTGGTGTTAGTTGTTTCGATAACAATGGTGGTGGTGAGGGTTCTGATGAGGTCGGCCGGTTGGAGGCAGCGCCTTAGTGGGTCAGCGCCGGAGCGAATCTGGCCGTGGGATCTTGTCGAAGATGGGGAAGAGGGGCATTGCGGCTGGCTGCACTGTCATGGACAGCGGGCTAGGCAAGGCTACGGCAGAGGAAAAGCGGCAGGTTTGCGAGGGTGGGGCGAGGTCGAGCCGGAGACGAGTTTTTGGTCGAGTCTTACGTCAATGCGGTCGATGTTGGTAGTGAAGGCTGTGGTTGTTAGTCCCAGTCGGAGGAGAGGTGGTGCTAGGGGCTGGCTGTGGACGAACATGGCGGCAGGAGCTCTATGTACGACAAAATTAGGGTTAAGGTTAGGGATTCAGGATGTGTCGGGTTAGATTGTGTCCTGTGTGACACTGGAATTTGGGGTCCATGTCGTGTCCGGGGTGTCAGACACGACGAGGGTGAATGTAATTGTAAAAAAAGTAGTAGAAGGAAGTGGTGGACACGGACACGGCGCGCGGCACAATTTTGACAATGGTGTTTGGCTAGGATGGCTAGATGGTGTTAAGAATATGTGAAGAAAATAAATGAAAACCTCCCTTTTTATAGTGGTGGAGTTTCCTAATAAAGGAAGGCTTAGGATTTAGGATCAAATCCTCCTATAAATTAAGTCAAATAATTATTGAAATCATAATTAATCAAATCTAAATATAATACTTATTAATAATAATAATTTAAAATAATACTAAGTATTATCAAATTAATTTAAACAATCTTTGATAAACCCAAATTTAATTCAAAATAATTTTTTCGGTACAGAAGAAGGCATCAGAGTGGAGCTCACAGCAGTAGATAGTCGCAGAGGAGTAGCTCTCTTCAGCTCAAGAGAAGTCTTCTTAGAAGCCATTGATGAAGTAGTACAGGAATAGTTTCTTTTTACTACTATTTATAAAATAGTCTGGTGACCCTTCATGTTTTTCAATGAATGCTTTAGGTGATAGAAATTTCCTAGAAGAATGCAAAGGTCAGCTTATTAATGATAATGAATCTACTTAATAAGCACTAAGTTATTATATGGAGCACAGTTTCCAAAAAGGGCGCTCCAACTCCATAAATAGACGTATGAATAGGACTTAGACTTCTGCAGATCAAAGCCACGTCATTCATACTGATATGATAGAGATACTCGAAAAGACGCACAAGCAGTATGCATCTTAAAAAGATAAAGATATATAACGTTATTCAGAAATCAAAATGCGTCTTCCCAAATAACATTAAACCAGTTCCTTGTTAATGCTTTAGTCTCAAAGACTATTCATGTTCACCTTGAAGCCAGCAATATTATGCGATCTTTTTTTTCCTTCTATGTGTGGTATATTGATTTTTGCTTAATATTGAGAAGTTTACAAGTAAAGATGTACCGAATGCGTATTCTGATCAAACAAAGGTTCAGCTTATATGTTTGACAAACTTTATGTATCTAGCCAGGGTTATATAACCGAATTCTTCTCATAAAGTTATGCATCCAAGGATTCTCAATACATTTATAAAGTTTTATAAGCAGTTATACGTCATCATAAAGACAATGACCTCATCAGAAATTGAGCAGAAGATTATGTGACAAGATTAAAGTTACAGTGAAATACAAAACTTGTATTAATAAAGCTATGATTACATATGATGGAGATCTATTACATTCTAGATTTTTATTTCAAAGATGTGATCATATTTGATGGAGATTTATTACATTCTATGTTTTCTCTATCATGTCCTTTATCAGTGCAATCCAAAAGATATGGAAAATATTGCACTGGAGGACAACGTAAAGAGGGTGAGCACTCCCGTGGTCTAGGTACTCTGACCTTGCATTCTTGCGGAAGTGCCAAACTTGAGTCACATGCTAGTGCATCTACCAGCATGGGCTCCCCTCTATCTCCTTAGCAGTATGCTTTGGCGGAAGAATACAAAGTTGGGCGAAGGTTCTGGACCTTCTCCGTCAGTTTGCCTCTCATGGTTCCGCTAACTGCCAATGTTGTCAGTCATCGACAGTGTTTTGATTGGAACTCGAACCCAATCTCATCATAGATGCTACGATAGTAAAACCAGCCAGTTGCAAGTCTCGTCAGGTGGACGTAGACAACTAGCTGGGTCTCAGGATCGTAAAGGTTCTCCGTGTAATATGTTGAATCATGTTGAATAAGACATATTATGATGTCCTTCCAAGCTCCATCTGAGCTCCAATCATCCAAGGAGTATCCTGAAAATATGACAAGTTCAAGAGGAGTCAGATGCATAAAGTCAGTTGTACTGAGTAACAGTAAAGGACGTATTAGAAACTGTAAAAAATTTATGCGCTTAAGAATGGCAGCAGTACTCTTTAAACAGCACAACGTTGATAGTCTTGCTTATTTGTGCAGTATAATTCCTATTTTCATAGTACACATTTCAACAAATGTACCAATGTACTTTGAAGACATGTTGAGTTCGGAACATGATCAAAGTGAAAGTCATTGCTACGAAGCTTGATGTGAAAAAGAAGTAACAAAAAGGAAAAAGATGAAGTATACTTCATAAAAGTTTACCTTTTGAAGATCGGTCCTTTTTTCGACTTCTAGCATAATCGAAGAGCAGTGTTCTCAACAAGGTGATGCTCAACCCCTTCACAAGCTTGCACAAATTTGCTGGAATGGTAATTAGTGGATGCATGGTTTGAAGTGATGATGACAAATCCTATCAAAGTCATGTCCTATTTATAGGGACAAAAACTTGTTAAGTGATATACTATGTGACTCGATGTTGAGGCGAGATAATCAACTCAACATTAAATGTTTCATAATTTTTTGTTGTTGAAATCGCAGATGGCATTTGACTTAGCGATCCAAGCAAATGACAGAAACGGTCGCCACAAATTTCGAAGACAAAACAGATCTTGAAGGATTTGGTCAAAGCAAATGACAGTGTGGCAAGTGACCCTATACGTCCAAAGCTCCATATGATAGAATTCTCTTTCTCTTCCATGCTTCTTGTTTAAAGTATTTCAAAACTTGTTCAAGTTTTAAAAAGTTTGAAGGGGGTCTTATAGAAGCATGAAAAATATCAAAAAGAAGTGCACATGCTTCATGCGTCTAAAGTCTAAAATGTTCCTGAGTTGGAAACCGTTAACTTCCTAAGGAAGACTTATGTTCAAAAAAGGGCCAGATAGATGCATGGTCCATTCAGACGCATGATCTACTTTTGTCTCTTGTGTGAAAAGATGAGTCTCGAGCAGTATGCAGTATTCAGACTGCGAGGAAGGTGTCAGTGATTTTGTCATCCTCATCATTATACTTTGCCATCTGTAAAAGAAACAGTCGTACGCATCTACTTCCAGATCAGGGTTTAGCTTGAAAAAGCTATGCGTTCGAGTGTTGACCAATGCATAGTTATTCGAAAGAAAGTTATTATTTGCAGTAAGCAATAAGGGAAGCGATGCATTCCAGTGATGAATGATTCATAGTGACTCAAAGAAAAGTCATTATTTGCAGTAAGCAATAAGAGAAGCTATGTGTTTTAGTGTTGAATGATTCATAGTGACCCAAAAAAGTTGTTATTTTATAGTAAGCAACCAATTGCTATGCGACGCATAGCTAATCTCCATCAAATAGATCGTGTGCTGACATGGCAGTAATTCATGTAGCACATCTCAAAACATATGGTGAGCTATACATGATTCTCGAACACGTTCACTCCCTACTAACCCCCAAGGCTCATGTGCCTACCCAAACTCATGTGTCTCTGAGGTAGAAGACAGTGTATTTTCTGCACATACGCACATGGCTATTCCATAAAAAAGCTATAAATAGAGGACAGTTCCTTCCTCATGTGGGAAGACATACAGGGGGATACACACACACACACAGAGCACAAGGAAAAGGAGAGACTACATAAATAGCTTCATTGCTAAGAGCTTTCAGAAGGAAAAAAAAGAGAGCATTCAATAATAAAGTTCCCCTTGCAATCGAAAGTTTATCAACCACCGAGCTTCCATAACTTATGCATCAGATCGTCAACGAAGTAGAGAAGTTGAAGTAGACTTAATTTCCATCGCTCAAATCTCCAGATTATTATTGTACTTGAAATTCTTGTTTAAGATTCCTGTTGTACTCTTTTTTTACAATAATACAAAAGATTCCTACATTTCTTGGACTATTTTTGTATTGAAACAACTATGGTTTTGTGCTCACAATGAGAAGTGAAGAGAATGAAACTCCCCTCTCTCTCTTGGCCGGCCACTATAACCCTAGTCTTGTCAAGGTGAAATGTCCACAATGCCCTCTTTAAGTTGTCATAAACGTTTGACTAATATATGGAAGCTTCTAACCCTATTTGGTAATTAAATCTAATCCCTATTCATTCTATGTTATGACTTAATTAACTCTAAATGAGGCTAGCCTAATATGTTGGTCCAAGTGTCACAACAAGTCTAATCGGGTTCACTAACCAAGGGTCCAATAAATAGGCTAGTTCATTAATATATACAACCATCACTATAATTAATTAAATATATATACAACATATTAATAATGTAAAATAACAAAAATAATTATATTTAGGATTATGGTAGTGACAAATCTACCCTCCTTAAAATTAATTTTGTCATCGAAATTAAAAGACGAAACTAGCACAAGAATGCAAAGGAAGAACAAGAAGAACAATATCTCAAGGCTCGAAGAGATAAGGATATCGCTCGCGCATGTCGTCCTCCCTCTCCCAGGTAGACTCATCCGGAGAGTGATGCCTCCATGCGATGCAAACTAACAAAATAATCTAGTTCCGAGCACTTTCTTCCGACGATCCAGAATCTCTACAGGATGCTCTTGATAGCTGAAAGTTGGGCCTACCTCTATCTCAGAGTGATCTAATACGTGTCATGATCCGCACCCGATGTAAGGGTACAAGTGCGTAACAGCGCCCAGCCTACGCCGCAGAATCGGCGGTAGAACGCTGTACTAGGTCACTATCTAAACAACAACTCACACAAATATATAATGTACTTCTCATAATCTCAACTCCGAACGGAGGACAAGTATAGATACAATGAAGCTCAATCACAGTCTAAGCACGATAAGATAACACAGAAGTCTATAACTAATAAGACTAAACAACAACAACAAAATAAAACTACTAAATAATAATATCTCAAATAATCTCAAAACAAAGTCAAATATCTTAAGTTATTACAATTCAAACTAAACATGAATCTAAAACAAGTCTACTAAACTAGTCACCCGATCACTCCTGAGAGTCGGGGTAAAAGGTAGCTAATCCATCTCCGGATCCATAGCAAGTAGGGCAAGTGTCCTTGGGGCAAACATCTGTAATATTTTGTGAACGTATCCATCAGGATTGGAACGAGCACAACTGTCACGACTCGCACCCATTTTTCGGACGCGAGCTCGTGAGCAAGCCAGCTACGCATCAAGCGGACTCTAACCCGACTCGAATACGTTAACGTTGTCACGGCTATAGTAAACTGCCAAATCATGGCAAAAGTAAATCTATATCTCAAATCCACAATAAATGTACAAAACATGAATGGACACTATGGGTCGTGGTCTGCAGCCCACTAGCATATATGTCCGATAAGACTCTAAAGAAAGTAACAAGAGTCTAAAACTGAATCAAGAAACAGGATATCTCATGATAAGGTATGAAAGCACGAGCGGATAATAAACATAATAACGATACCTGAATCCCACAAGCGTATCATCACATCTGCCATCCAGAACTACTAGTTAACTCCATGCAATCGCTAAACCTGAAGAGATCATCAGGTCCTCAGGGGACATAGCAAGATACATAAAAATATGCCTATCTAGCAGTTTATCATGCATTAAAGAAAATATAGGAAATAAACAAAAAATTTCCAATCAACACAAAAACACGATTATACACGACTGGAAGAACCACTACGCATAATCAAACTGCTGGAGGAGAACAAGAGAATACGATGTCACGAAGTCAACGAATAACCAATCGAATACTCAAACCCTCGCCCCTAGTATGGACTCGCAGGTTTGAAACAACTACTAACCCTCGTCCCTAGTGTGGACTCGCAGGTTAGCTTCAAGAAATCACCCTCGCCCCTAGTGTGGACTCGCAGAAGCAAACAGATATCTACTAACCCTCGTCCCTAGTGTGGACACGTAGGTTAGCTTCAGGAATCAAGATACAGATAACTACTAACCCTCGCCCCTGGTGTGGACTCGCAGGTTAGCTTCAAGAATTCAAGGTACAGCAGTTCCATTATGACTTATTCATCCTATGACACGATGCGACTCAGTCCAAGTACAGATGATGACACGATACGACCCAATCAAGATACATGAGAGAACCAATTCAATATGAACTACAAAATTAACTATAAACAAGGACTATATATATACTAACATGCACGATGTACTAATCACATGTCAATAATCAACAAGTAAAACTATATAATAATAGAAATATGTATGTAAATAAACTGTAGAGGGAGGCAAGATATATTTGCCTGGTGGTAGCATGAAGAATCAATAATATATCGTCAACTAGTATGCCATGAAGTCCAAATCATCACAACTATCTCCGAAAGCTGAAATAAATATTACCAACATTTTTAGAATAGTCAAATTAGCTAGGATTGCCTATCCTTAAGTCTAATTCTGGACATAGCGGCAAAACGGTAATTATGGGCCAAAACGATGTCCGCCGTTGGACCCGCTTTGCACCGAAAAATGTGCCAGAGTCAATGGTCTCTAAAGTCGTCAAACTTTATGTCTACAAATTTTTTTGACGATACAAACCCAATGGTATGTCCAATTTTGGATTTCGGTGGGCCGTGTACAAAATTACCCGTTGAATCGGATCGTGGGGCCTACAAAACGGTGATCCGATCAACTGTCTCAGAATCGGACCAAACATGGCGTACTGGACCAGAAAAATGATACGGTCCTATTGGCGCAAGTTTCGTCTCGATCTGACGAACGTGCACGAGGTAGTTGAGGTTTCACTGAAATATGTGCAACTAAAAAGCTAAATATATCTAAAGAGAAAAGATTCTCTTTCTTATACACAAAAATATTATTTCCTAAGGTCTTATATGCAAAGTGCACATCTATGATAATGGCTATTTGATAGGGTCAGAAGCTACAGGAAACCTTCACCATCCATTCGTTATGTATTATTAATTTATTATTATTATGGATTTGATTACAAATTAATATTTGTAAATAATAATTTGGTACAATGCATGACTTAGACAATCATTATTAATGCACACACGAAAATGAATTTCGTCGCTAGGCGCATAGTGCGCTTTAGGGAAATGAAGTTCATTTCCATGGGAGCTACGGTTCTTGATTACTCTTCGTAGAGTTTTAAACTTAACACGCCAGCATCGTCGCTAGGCGCATAGTGCGCTTTAGTTGCGCTCGTTGTGCGAGCCACGTTGTGCAAGCCCAGTTGCGTTGCCCAGGTGCGCGCCCAGGTTGCGCTCCGGTTGCGCTTGGGTGCGCTCGGGTGCGCAGGGGTACGCGGGTTGCTCGGGTTGCGCTGGGTTGCGCAGGGTTGCGCGGGTTGCTCGGGTTGCGCTGGTTGTGCTGCGTGCGCAGTACGTACAGTACGTGCAGTGTGCGCAGTTCAGTGCGCGCTCTGTCGCGCAGAGTGCAAGGAGCGCTGGGTGTGCGCAGTTGGCAGCAGAACGTGCGTTTGCATGTTCTGGGCGGTTGCTACATGTTCGGGGTGGTTATTACCACGTCCCTAACTTTG
The DNA here is from genome assembly GCA_029216955.1 of Iris pallida. Lineage (NCBI taxonomy): Eukaryota > Viridiplantae > Streptophyta > Magnoliopsida > Asparagales > Iridaceae > Iris > Iris pallida. The sequence continues at coordinate 251,747 of JANAVB010031640.1, read as the reverse complement.
TGGCAACCGACCAGTTGCTGCAGGGCCTATATAAGGCATCCTCTCTCTCAAGGCTCATTAAAGAATAGAAAAGAGAAGCTACCAGAAAGTTTAAGAAGTGTTCTTTAGCACAAGTAAATAGAGAATTCAGACGTATTCTTTAACATAGTTCTGATCTGCAGCCTAAAGAGAGAGAGGAAAGGCGCCGCACCAGCGTTGCTCTTGTACGGGAGTTCGAGTCTATCCGAGGAGTCAGAAGAGCATGAGTATTCCAAGTTCTCCGACGAACTTGCTGGTTCCTGGAAGCTATTCGTGTAGGACAAATAAAGCTTTGAGCAACGGTGATCATTCACCCCAGAAGGTCATCTTCTATATTTTGCCTGTCATCTTCTTCGCTGCTGTGATTACGAAATTTGTTTAGATTCTCGTATATCATACATTGCTGTGGATTATGAAATCTTTTTAGATTCTCGTAATATCATAACGGTATCTTTTTAGATCTTCATTATACTTGCGCAACCTTCCTAGAAGTGTTGCGTTGGAACATTGTCTTTACAATTGTTTCATATTCTCAGTTTTCTATCGAAAAATTATGCCCCGGCACTAACAATCTCAAAGCTTTATTGCTACGATGGAAAACGTTAATGCTTCACTCCTCAATACTGACTTTTGTAAATTAGAAAAGTTTGATGGAGAGCATTATCAAGTCTGGAAGAGAAAGGTTTTTCTCACTCTTCAACTCAGAGACGTGGATCACATGCTTCTTAAAGAGAAACCTACTGATCCAGTACTGGGTCTGCTGCCGCAATCTCTGCGGCTACTAAACTTCAGGCCAAGTGGAGAAGGGAGAATAGCATTTGCAGGTTGCTTATCCTGAATGCTATGGAGGATTCCCTAGCAGAATCCTATTCTAAGAAGAATATCGCTAGAGACATATGAGAGTCTCTAGAAAAACTCTACGAAGAAGACAAGAACCGTAGTAAAATATTTGTGGTAGAAAAGTATCACAAGTGGTTCTTTGAGGACGAAAAGTCTATGCTGCTGCAGGTGAAGGAGTTTCTGAAACTACGACAGAAGCTGGAAGACGAGGCGATGCCCCTCCCCGACAAGTTTGTTGTTGGAGGGATTATCTCAAAGCTCCCCGCTGGGTGGAGCAAGTTCTATGCAAACATGCATAGGAAGAAGTTGGAGATCACCCTTGAAGATCTCCTACAGGAAATCTATGTTGAGGACCAGATACGGGCTCAACTGAAGGTGGACACACTGTCCAAGCAATTGGCTAACGCCAATCTGGTTCAGATCAAGGAACCAAAGGGAAAGCAGGCGGCTTTCCACAGCAAGAAGAAGAACCCTGACAATCTAAAAGTTAAGGGAACTTCTATCAAGAAAAAGAAACCGAAGTCTGAAATGCCTTGCTTCAAATGTGGCAAGAAGGGCCACTTTAAGAATGAGTGCAAAGCAAAAACCAAGCAATCAGAGCAAGGAGAGCCTAGCAAGGTATCTATGATCACTGACATTGTTGCTATGATTGCACAGGTTGATGCGGTAAGGACTGATTCTGACTGGTGGGTAGACACTAGAGCCTCCAGCCATGTCTGCTCCAGTAAAGAGTGGTTCACCACCTATACACCTACTTCTGAAGTGGTTATGATGGCGAACCAGGCATAAGCTGAAGTGCTCGGGATCGGGACGGTGGGGTTGAAGCTGACTTCGAGAAAGTCTTTGATGCTTCAAGGCGTGAAGCACGTACCTGCTATCGCCAAGAACCTGATCTCAGGAGGCCTACTCTGCAAAGCAGGCCTCAGGATGGACATCAATGTTGGCCAGATATTGATGTCTATCAAAGAAACATATTTCGGAAAAGCTTTTTATACCGAAGGAATGTTCAAAATTCAGCTTGTGAATCAGTCTAATGTAATTAATGTGATTAATAAAGTCACTCATTCTGCTTATACTCTTGAGTTGTGGCATAATAGGCTAGGACATGTTCATTGTAAACGAATAAACAGAATATCTAGTCTAGGACTTATCTCCAAGTGTGGGGGTAAGGTAGAGAAATATGAAGTTTGTGCTCAAACAAAGATCACAAGGAAACCCTTTCCTCGAGTTAATCAAAGTACAGATCTTCTGGAGTTGGTACACTCTGATATCTGTGACTTCAAACAGTTCTCTACAAAGGCCGGGATGAAGTATTTCATAACCTTCATCGATGACTTCTCAAAGTATGCGTTTGTCTACTTGCTGAAGGCTAAAGACGAAGCATTCGAGAAGTTCAAGGAGTTCAGAGCCGAAGCTGAGCGGCAGACTGGACAATAACTCAAAAGGATAAGAAGTGATCGAGGTGGGGAGTACAGGTCTCATGAATTCGCATCATTCTGCAAAGAACATGGAATTGTCAATGAGACTACGACTCCGTACTCTCTTCAATCAAACGGAGTAGCTGAGAGGAAGAACAGGACGTTGACCGAAATAATAAACTCAATGTTGTTGACTGTTGGTCTTCCTAAGTGCTACTGGGGAGAAGCTGCATTGACGGCCACTTTTATTCTAAATAGAGTGCCTCATGCAACTTCATACGTTACTCCTCATGAACTCTGGTTCAAGGTCAGACCTAACTTGAATGTCATTCGAGTGTGAGGGTGTCTGGCATATGTCAAGCTTCCAGATCTGAAGATTCAGAAGCTTGGGACAAGGACTACTAAGACGATCTTCTTGGGGTATGTCGAGAAGAGTGATGCTCGGAGATTTCTTGATATTGAGTCAAATTATATCATTGAATCTCGTGACGCGGAATATTTTGAAGATAAATTTGCAAGGCACAAGAATATTGTTCTTGCGGATGTTCCGGAGAATAATGAGGGTGCGCAGGTCTTCAATGAAGATGGGTCCAAGAAGATGTTGTTATTGAAACAACGGTTGAACCAGATCTCGGTGAGCCATCAACGAAGCGAGTGAGGAGGCCGAAGGACTTCGGTAGTGACTTTGTCACCTATCATGTGGAAGCAGATCCGCTTACCTATGATGAGGCGATGAAGACCAGAGATGCGGTTTTCTGGAAGGAGGCGATTGACAATGAGATTGATTCCATCACCTCAAATAACACTTAGGTGTTGGTTGATCTTCCTGAAGGAGCAAAACCCATCGGATGCAAATAGATCTTCAAGAAGAAGATGAAAGCAGACGGAACTATTGACAAGTTCAAGGCTAGGTTGGTAGCCAAGGGGTTTTCTCAGAAGCAGGAGATTGACTATTTTGACACGTATGCTCCAGTAGCCCGGATGTCCACCATCAGAATGTTGATTGCGCTTGCAGCAATACATAAGAGGGTGATACATCAGATGGATGTGAATACGGCTTTCCTAAATGGCGAGCTGACCGAAGAGATTTACATGCAACAGCCAGAGGGATTTGTCATCAGGGGTCTTGAAGACAAAGTCTGCAAGTTGGTGAAATCCTTGTACGGTCTTAAACAGGCTCCCAAGATGTGGCATGAGAAATTTGACAAAGTTATAAGGTCAAATGGCTACATGGTCAGCGATACGGACAAATATGTTTACACGAAGTTCGCTGATGGAAGAGGTGTGATCGTTTGTCTGTACGTGGACGACATGCTTATCCTAGGTACGGATATTAGCTGTGTCACGGAGACAAAGAAGTTCATCTCAAGCAAGTTCAGTATGAAGGACTTGGGGGAAGCTGATGTGATCTTAGGGATCAAGATCATCCGGATAGACACTGGACTAGCGCTATCACAGTCTCATTATATTGAGAAAATGATCACTCGTTATGGGTATCGGGATCTTCCAGGGATCGATGCGCCGTACAGGTGTGATCTGAAGCTGAAGCCTAATTCAGGGGAAAGCGTCAGGCAGCTGGAGTATGCAAGCGTAATCGGAAGTTTGATGTATGCTACTACTGCCACAAGGCCTGACATAGCTTTCGCTGTGGGAATTCTGAGTCGTTTCACGAGTAACCCAGGTGCTGAACACTGGAAAGCTGTGAAACGGGTTATGAGATATCTCAAAAAGACTCAGACATATGCACTGTACTACCGGGGAGATCCGCCAGTAGTAGAAGGCTTCAGTGATGCCAACTGGTGCTCAGAGGTGGAGAGTGAGAGGTCCACAGGTGGATTCATTTTCACAATGGGTGGAGCTGCTATATCGTGGAAGTCGAAGAAGCAGACAATGCTCTTGCGGTCATCCATGGAATCTGAGTTCTTTGTACTTGATATCGCAGCCGTGGAAGCAGAATGGCTTCGGAAGCTCATGTATGATCTTCCAGTGGTTGGGGCATAAATACCGGCGATACCGATATACTGCAACAACCAGGCGACTGCGGCGGTGGCATCAAATGACCTCTTCAATGTAAAGAAGAGGACTGTACGGTTGAAGCACAGGGCAGTACACGAACTTATCAAGAGAGGTGTTATTACAGTTATTGATGTTCGGAGTCAGGAGAACCTAGCAGATCTGTTCACCAAGGGCCTCAAGCGCCAGCTGGTCGATGACACAGCTTGTAAAATGGGCTTGAAGGCATTCTGATATTATATTATTGTATTCCTACCATAAAGTTTTATGCTATTAGTTCAAAGATTTATCTACTAGGCATCTAGCTTTTGGTTCAAGGGAGGACCACTAATCGGAAGAATATCAGGAACGGTGGGTATATGTTCTATTAGACATGGAAAGGTTACGGACCTATAACCACTGTTGTCTACTGTTGTTTTCTGCGAAAAACGGTTCCTGTGGGAAGGTTGGCTTAATTGCCTTAATGAGTTCTCAGGCAGAGTGAATGCCTGGTGTGCTTTACAGGAAGCACGGTAGAGCAGCACTACAAGGAGTGAAACTCCATGCTACAGTAGGGTGACTCCACAATAAGGTTCCTATATGTGGGGTGCTGCCCAGTAATAGGATAAAGCCTCGGCTTTGCAGGCCAAGTCACAGCGGCGTAGTACCGCAAATAGGCAGTTAGCCTAATACTGTATGATAAAAATAAAGAGGGGTGTAGTCAGTACTACAAAGAGGAGGAGTTCCTCATGTTACAGTGGCACGATACCACCATGAGGTACCCTGTTAAGGATAAAGCCTCGGCCTTGCAAGCCATGTCGTTGCGGCGTAACACCACAAGGGAGCCTAAGGCTTCATGCTGGGTAGTTTGGCACTACAAAGAGGCGGTTGCCTCATGCTACAGTAGTATGACACTACGATAAGGTTTTCGTTACGGGGTAAGGCCTCGGCTTTACGCCATGTCATAGCGGCGTAGCACCTCAAGGGAAGCGCAAAGCGCTTCATGCCATGTCTCTTTATAATGAACTCACCTATAGTGTATGGACAAAGAGATATCAGGCCGTCTCTTGAGGGTAAACTTGTAGACGCCCAAAATTATACACTGAAACCAGGCTGGCACAGGGCCTTTAATGTGTAGCCAGAAGCACACGTAACTACATTATACGAGTGGAAAGAATTTCAGCTATGATGCAGAATTCAAGGCTTAGTCCATTCTTGTATTATAGTCTGTTGTTTGACCCACACGAGAAGATTCAAGTCGTAAGCGACATCTCTCCTAATGCATGATGGACAGTTACTGTGGGGAACACTTATACCCATATATATAGAGATATGTGGGGGATTGTTGGAGTTTGGTCTATTTCAAAGAGAATTTTAGTCCCACATCGGATAGACCAAAGGAGTTGTATCTCTATATAATAGCTTTCCTATTTTAGAGATGCACATGTGGTGTGGAGGTGCACATGGGTGTGCCATGTGGGGTTATTTTTCTAATAGAAAAAAGGCTAAATCAACAATAAAAGCATTCATGCTTTTTGCTCTTGGGAAATTTATTTCCATGGGAGCTAAGCCCCGTAGGGGCTTAGCGACTAGGACTCGGACTCGGACTCGAACTCGGACTCGGACTCGGACTCATGGGCTCATGAGGCGTAATGTGGCATTTTGTTGGCGCACTTTGCACTTAGCACGTCAGCATCGTCGCTAGGCGCATAGTGCGCTTTAGTTGCACTCGTTGCGCGAGCCACTTGCGCAGCCACGTTGCACAAGCCCAGTTGCGCATGCCTAGTTGTGCATGCCCAGTTGCGCAAGCCCAGTTGTGCTGTCCAGGTGCGCGCCCAGGTTGCGCTCAGGTTGCGCTTGGGTGCGCTGGGTTGCGCTGGGGTGCGCAAGGTTGCGCGGGTTGCTCGGGTTGCGCTGGGTTGTGCAGGGTTGCTCGGGTTGTGCTGGTTGCGCTGCGTGCGCAGTGTACGTAGTGTGTGCAGTGCGTACAGTACACGTAGTGTGCGCAGTTCAGTGCGCGCTCTGTCGTACAGAGTGCAAGGAGCGCTGGGTGTGCATAGTTGGCAGCAGAACATACGTTTACATGTTCTGGGCGGTTGCTACATGTTCGGGGTGGTTATTACCACGTCCCTGACTTTGTGGCAATCGACCAGTTGCTGCAGGGCCTATATAAGGCATCCTCTCTCTCAAGGCTCATTACAGAATAGAAAAGAGAAGCTACCAGAAAGTTTACGAAGTGTTCTTTAGCACAAGTAAACAGAGAATTCAGACGTGTTCTTTAACACAGTTCTGATCTGCAGCCTAAAGAGAGAGAGGAAAGGTGCCGCACCAGCGTTGCGCTTGTATGGGAGTTCGTGTCCATCCGAGGAGTCAGAAGAGCAGGAGTGTTCCAAGTTCTCCGACGAACTTGCTGGTTCCTGGAAGCTGTTCGTGTAGGGCGAATAAAGCTTTGAGCAAAGGTGATCATTCACCCCAGCAGGTCATCTTCCACATTTCGCCTGTCATCTTCTTCGCTGCTGTGATTACAAAATATGTTTAGATTCTCGTATATCATACATTGCTGTGGATTACGAAATCTTTTTAGATTCTCGTAATATCATAACGATATCTTTTTAGATCTTCGTTATACTTGCGCAACCTTCATAGAAGTGTTGCGTTGGAACATTGTCTTTACAATTGTTTCATATTCTCAGTTTTCTATCGAAAAATTATGCCCCGGCACTAACAGGAGGTGTTTACCTATAAGATTTATTGGTCGGCCAGACGCGAACCAGTGGAGGGGCGCAGACTGCATAGTCGGACTGGACGTCGGTGCCGACTGGAAGCTTTTGTACGCCGGGGACCCGAGTGGTAGCCGCACGCTTTGCTACCGAGTGTTGGACAGTTGAGCGGAACTCCGGGATGTGTGGTGGTGTAGAGACTACTTGCCCAGAGGTGCCGTATCGGATGGATTTGCCCGGCCGATTGATGGTATTGGGTGGTGGAAGCGGTGTTCAAGTCAACATATGTGCTGGAAGCTTCAAAGTGAGCTCGACGATTCTGCGACGAGCTTGAGAAGGAGGTGATAATGGCTATTCTATAGGAAAAAAGAAGAAAATAAATGGGAGTATAATAATGATGGGAAGGAAATGAACAGTGGAGGGCTTCTATAGGAGGAGCAATATATGAAGAAGAGGGGTGGACTTGATGGCTTGCGGCTAGGGTTTTATTTGATGCTCCTACAGCTCTATAAGGATGTTTATATAGGGAAAATGGAAGAGTGGGTTCTTATTATGTTGTGCTGGGCTGATAGGGGTGAGGCCCAAATACCATATTAATGAGGAGTAAGAAACTAATGGATAGAAAATACATATCTATAAGCCTAAAGGCTCCAAACAAATAATATAATACCTATGGGCCTGGAAGTCCCAACAAATAAATATTAGACATAAATTCCTGAAGATCCTAACAAATAAATTTTATAAATATACCCTAACAATTAGACTCTATATCACGGCTTAGGGACTAAAACAAGCTACATATAGGTTTAAGATCCAACAAATATTAACATTTATAAAATTTTAAAAATTACCATTTAATTCAAATAAATAAAAAAAATCAAAATACCAGGAAGAGGGGTTACAAATCTACCCGCCTTAAAAATAATTTCGTCCTCGTAATTCAACTTCACAAATATTCCTTAAAATTCGAAATTAGAAAAAAACAAGCCACTCTTGCCTTAATCTCTTCAAATTTTAATAAACCAAAATTTATTCAATAAATCTTATTTCAAATTTTAAGATTTCAATTCGTAGCCTTCACAATTTAGATTCAACTTCTAACCTCCAAATTTAATTGATGATTCATCCCTCAAAGTTCAACAAATCCTCTAATTATAAATATCTTAAATCAAATCTATGTAAATATTCAAAATTTTAAATTCAATCCTTAAGACACTCTTCTGAAGTGAAATCGCTATCCTCAAGTCTCTTCTATTGTTAATATTAACATAATAACCTAACTTATAATGACTTCCTCAAAGTTCAAACTGAATCCGATCTCTTCTCTTTCAGGTTCCTAAATTCCTAATAACTTCATAAATTATTTCAATCGTTAATTTTACAATCTACGAAGCACCTGGGACCTTGCGGACGTCTACCCACCTTTGGTCACAATATTCCTCAAAATACGGTCACTAAAATCTTACAATCTTTCAACTATTTGCTAACAATTCTACCAACAGATATCTAGGGCGTATGGCATCTATAATCCCTCATATCTATAGACAACCAAAGATTCCATAGTCAAGCAATATCATACTATAATTTAAGAATTTCTGATAGATTCTAGACAGCACGATCTTTCGTCACTTCGAAATAAAAAGGGACGAGAATTCAATGTTACGGAAAGCAAGGAGGTATAATTGAGAGCAAACATGGAGTTTTCAAGGACGTAGAAAATTTCTAGAAGAATTTTTAAGACAGAGTGGATTGAGATTTCTAAGGGTTTAGTCAAATTCGCAGGCCCGCACCAGTACAGTTACGTAACCGGTACGATATGCTCTGACCTGCATGGGGAAACTTGTCACGACCCGTACCGGCTTTTCGGACGCGAGCTCGTGAGCAAGCCAGCTATGAATCAAGCGAACTCCAGCCCGACTCGAATACGTAAACGCTGTCACGGCTATGGTAAACTACCAAATCATGGCAAAAGTAAATCTATATCACAAATCCACAATAAATGTACGAAACATGAATGGACACTATGGGTCGTGGTCTGCAGCCTACTAGCATATATGTCCGATAAGACTCTAAAGAAAGTAACAAGAGTCTAAAACTGAATCAAGAAAAATGATATCTCATGATAAGGTATGAAAGCACGAGCGGATAATAAACATAATAACGATACCTGACTTCCGCAAGCGTATCATCACATCTGCCATCCAGAACTACTAGCTAACTCCATGCAATCGCTAAACCTGAAGAGATCATCAGGTCCTCAGAAGACATAGCAAGATACATAAAAATATTCCTATCTAGCAGTTTATCATGCAATAAAGAAAATACAGGAAATAAACAGAAAAAGTCCAATCAACACGAAAATACTATACACGACTGGAAGAACCACTATGCATAATTGAACTGCTGGAGGAGAACAAGAGAACACGATGTCACGAAGTCAACGGATAACCAATCGAATACTCAAACCCTTGCCCCTAGTGTGGACTCGCAGGTTTGAAACAACTACTAACCATCGCCCCTAGTATGGACTCGCAGGTTAGCTTCAAGAAATCACCCTCGCCCTAGTGTGGACTCGCAGGTGCTGACAGATATCTACTAACCCTCACCCCTAGTGCGGACACGCAGGTTAGCTTCAGGAATCAAGATACAGATAACTACTAACCCTCGCCCCTGGTGTGGACTCGCAGGTTAGCTTCAAGAATTCAAGGTACAGCAGTTCCGTTATGACTTATTCATCCTATGACACGATGCGACTTAGTCCAAGTACAGGTGATGACACGATACGACCCAATCAAGATACACGAGAGAACCAATTCAATATGAACTACAAAATTAACTATAAGCAAGGACTATATATATACTAACATGCACGATGTACTAATCACATGTCAATAATCAACAAGTAAAACTATATAATAATAGAAATATGAATGTAAATAAACTGTAGAGGGAGGCAAGGTATACTTGCCTGGTGGTAGCATGAAGAATCAATAATATACCGTCAACTGGTATGCCATGAAGTCCAAATCATCACAACTGTCTCCAAAAGCTGAAATAAACATTACCAACGTTTTTAAAACAGTCAAATTAGCTAGGATTGTATGTCCTTAAGTCCAATTTTGGACATAGCGGTAAAACGGTAATTTCGAGCTAAAACGATGTCCGCCGTTGGACTCGCTTTGCACCGAAAAGTGTGCCACGGTCAATGGTCTCTAAAGTCGTCAAACTACATGTCTACGAATTTGTTTTGATGATACGAACCCAAGGTATGTCCAATTTTGGATTCCGATGGACCGTACACAAAATTGTCCGTTGAATCGGATCGTGGGGCCCACAAAACGGTGATCCGATCAACTATATCAGAATCGGACCAAACATGCCATACTGGACCAGAAAAATGATACGTTATTGTTGGAGCAAGTTTCGTCTCGATCTGACGAATGTGCACAAGATAGTTGATGTTTCACTGAAATATGTGCAACTAAAAAGCTAAATATATCTAAAGAGAAAAGATTCTCTTTCTTATACACAAAATATTATTTCCTAAGGTCTTATATGCAAAGTGCACATCTATGATAAAGGCTATTTGATAGGGTCAGAAGCTACAGAAAGCCTTCACCATCCATTCGTTATGTATTATTAATTTTTTATTATTATGGATTTGATTACTCTTAATATTTGTAAATAATAATTTGGTACAATGCATGACTTAGACAATCATTATTAATGCACACACAATTATAATAGCATGTCTTTAGAAATCCTAAAATTATTTACTTATTGACTAGGTTATTCAATTATGTATATAGATTAAATAATAGACTAATTTCTAAAGTTATGAGGGCTTATATAGAAGCTTACCATAACTCCATTAGTGTGTTGCTGTTGTGATTCTATATGCTCACGTAAAGGAATGCTTGCATGGTATATACTTGTGCCTAAACATTCGTAATTGAATTTTATACTAGATTTATTCATGAAAATACTGTGCTTCCTTAGGAACACTTCTCCTTTAGCATATGCAATAGCACTCATAGAATGCTTTAGCTGAGCATTCACAAGTGCTCGGCCATGCATTTCTCATTTGAAGTAAGCAGGCACTTAACATTACTCACTACCATTTATATAATATTCTCTTTTCTTTGCACAGAACCGTATATTCTCCTTCATCGAGTTTAACTTAGTCTTCTCTATTCCTAAGTGAATGAAAATATTACACTACTTATAGCTTACTAGTGATTTACAGTGCATGGGAAAGGAGGTGCTTACCTATAAGATTTATTGGTCGGCCAGACGCGAACCAGTGGAGGGGCACAGACTGCATAGTCGGACTGGACGCCGGTGCTGACTGGAAGCTTTTGCACGCCGGGGACCCGAGTGGTAGCCGTACGCTTTGCTACCGAGTGCTGGACAGTTGAGCAGAGCTCCGGGATGTGTGGTGGTGTAGAGACTACTTGCCCAGAGGCGCCGGATCGGATGGATTTGCCCGACCGAGTGATGGTATTGGGTGGTGGAAGCGGTGTTCAAGTCGACATATGTGCTGGAAGCTTCAAAGTGAGCTCGACGATTCCGCGACGAACTTGAGAAGGAGGTGATAATGGCTATTCTATAGGAAGAAAGAAGAAAATAAATGGGAGTATAATAATGATGGGAAGGAAATGAACAGTGGAAGGCTTCTATAGGAGGAGCAATATATGAAAAAGATGGGTGGACTTGATGGCTTGCGGCTAGGTTTTTATTTGCTGCTCCTACAGCTCTATAAGGATGTTTATATAGGGAAAATGGAAGAGTGGGTTCTTATTATGTTGTGCTGGACTGATAGGGGTGAGGCCCAAATACCATATTAATGAGGAGTAAGAAACTAATAGATAGAAAATACATATCTATAAGCTTAAAGGCTCCAAACAAATAATATAATACCTATGGGCTTGGAATTCCCAACAAATAAATATTAGACATAAATTCCTGAAGATCCTAACAAATAAATTTTATAAACATACCCTAACAATTAGAATCTATATCTAGGCTTAGGGACCAAAACAAGCTACATATAGGTTTAAGATCCAACAAATATTAACATTTATAAAATTCTAAAAATTACCATTTAATTCAAATAAATAAAATAAAAAAATATTTTTTTTTTAAATACCGGGAAAAGGGGTTACAACAACTCATCTAGAAATTCCAAGTAAATGGCAAACACTATAAAGTAATTATAGACAATTATTTTGATGAAGCATGGAAGTTTTAGACAGGTAATGATGTAAAGCAACAGTTTAAAGTACAAGAGAATCAATATAACGAATCAGAAGATCATGGCAATGAAGACTGTAAATAAAAGCTAGCTGAACTAGAGTAATGTGACATGAGTCAAGACAGTATTGTCACGACCCGCTCCCGAATAATCGGATACGAGTCGGACACGTCTAGGCTTCGTCGATGGACACGACGAAGTAAGTTGTTACAATTCTAAGGAAAACTCCAAGATACAAGAAATATAAAATATCACAGCTACTATACACGTTCCCAGAATCACCACAATCCACAAGTTATTATACAATATCATCTGGAGACAAATCCGGTAACATGAATAAAAATTATACAATCCTAAAATCCTCAATACAATACAATACAATACAATACATGATAAAATCCTAAAAATAATCTAAGTAAAGTCCTAACTATAACTCTGAAATTCTAGGTCTATCCTGTGGCACAACTCTATCCTGGATTCGGGCTCTGGCCCATGAAGGAGATACAACATCATCAAGTAACCTGCAACGTATCCTGTCAGGAAAAGAGCAAAGTACAACCCCGACAAGAAGCTCTAAACAATGTAAACTGAAGTGCATGAAAAAGAATCACAATATGAACTATGATACAAGACAGGAATATGAAACTGTGGTACAGGACTAACAATAAAACAATGGTACCGGATCCAGAAACAATGAACTATACTATCAATGTAATCATGCATTTGAAATAACTATCAGAATATATGACCGGCTGGGTAAACAATGAACAGTGAACAGTGAACAATGGTACGGCTTAGAGTCCCACGTACATGATGTGGGACCTAAGCTATTAGTCAATGCCTAGATAATAGGATTGGTCATATATCTGTAGTATTTCCCTACCCCAATGTACAAGTAAGAACAATGAACTATGAACGATGAACGGTGAACAATGAACAATGAACAGTCGTGTGTACAATGTGTCAATATGAGAACATGGAGCAAGACAGAAATACAGAGTAAAAGGATCGAGTCGGTGTACTTGCCTGATGTTGTTGTAGATGTCAAGTCCAATGTCTAGAGAAAATCTGTGATGAGAAGACATAATATTTCTAAGAATATTATTCTAAAACTTACAACAAATCAAGAATGTTTAATTTGATCTATGTCTAAATAGCCTATTAACCAGTTTTAAGTTAATACCCATAACTCCTTTATTATAACATCCTAAATCCAACTCCTGTCTAATCCTGGACTCAAGCCCACAATTCAATATCAACCTAAAACACTATGACAGTTAAATAAGAAAATTACCTAAGGGTTAGGTTATCCAAGCCTATGTTCCTTATTCCATAATCCTGAATCCAATTTCCAATCAATGATAAACCTGTTAACTACATAATCTAAAACTTCATTAAAAACTAAATTAGGGGTTTCTCTAAAATAACTAATACAATATTGTCTAAAAAATAGCTAACTTCACTATATACTATCATATCCCAATACCTGCATCTAGTATCTCAGTTTAACAGTGACTTAAATCCATGATTTATTGCCCAAAATCCATATCCACATATTCTTGAATCCAGCACTTCTTTGTTCAGCCATCTAACATAATTCACTGTACTCCCCATCTCAGTAATGGCATTACTAACAACAATGGTGCAGAAAATCCCGACCAAATCCTTGTCCTTGCTGCTATCCCAACACCTCTTGACACAGGCCATATCCTCAAAACACAACCCTCATTCACCTTACTAATTCTCTACTGGAAACAGATCATAAAACATGAATTTCAAACTCTCCTATACTATATATTACTTGTAAACAAAACTTACTAGAGATTCAATTGTACCAAAACTGATCCTTAGTTAACATAAGTAGAGACCCTGCTGATACCGACACAACGTCCCCACTGATCTCCAACCCATACATACACACAAAATCCTCTCCAAACGACACCAGGATCAATGTATATACGAAAGATGGAGAACAGGATACCTGCGTGCTCTCAACAGTCGAATGTATTCCCCACAATTCCCACGAGATGGACACCAAAACATCAGACCCACACAACACAGAGTATATTCAAAACTCCGACTGAGTGAATTGTCCCTGTAGGATTAATATACACTGGAAATGATCTACAATCCAATCCTAACATGTATTCTCCATGTCCAGGCTACAATTAAATCCAGTTCACCCCTGCGACAATCCCATTCGACATGACTCGGACATGACACGCACATCGCTGGACACGAACAACCCAAGTACTCCAATTCTAGATATGCAACATTCCGTTTTAAACATCAAGAGAGGTAGGACTATACCTGAGAAGCACGATCACAACTGAGTGAGGGATACAACGACAGATTGTATCCAATACAGTCCTCCTCACCTTCGGACACGAACCGACACCCGATCTGGACATTAAAATAAACAGTTGATGGGCAGGAAGAATAAAATTATTTCAGAGTTATGTTTGAATTTGTAAGAACTCCAAATTAGAGAAAACGATCAGAAACTCCCAGTCAATCTCCCAATCAATCTCCAAAAATAAAGAAATTTATCAAGATTGAAAAATCAAACGATTCACTGATTTAATTGATTAGTCGATCAATCCAATTGATCGACCAAGAACCGATCGGCCCAACCAAGAAGAAGAGAAAGAACTTACCAGAGCTGACTTCGAAGATCGATCGATCGATCGTTGCTTCAGGGAGAAGTAGATGCCAACCTTCATAAACCTTCAGTCAAGCGAGCCATTGATCTTGGCTACACCTTTGCCGTCCTTCCTACACTGCAGCGGTTCATCACCATGGCCAGAACTCGAGGAGGAAAAAGAACAAGCAAAGGATTTTTGTAGATCGCGACAGAGCATGCTGTAAGGGAATTGATGAAAAGAAAAGGGGATCTGGGTTTTTTTATAGGCGGAGGAAAAAAGGGCAGGCGGTTGCACGGGCAGGGTCGAGACAGTTGGACGGGCAGCGTCGTCGTCGTCGTCCCATGTGCATAGAAGGAGGAAAATGAAAGGAATGAAGACTGAAGTTGAAATTTGATTTTAACGGTTACTATCGGGTTGGGTTAGCGGGCTTTTAAGATTTCGGGTTATCGGTTTGGGATTTGGATCCGCGCCCCGATAGCTAAAAGGCCGGGCTGGCTTTAGTTAGAGTTGGGCTGAAAAAGTTGGGTTTAAAATAGCTGAATTTTAGATAGGTCTGCTGGCTCTAATAAACTAGGCCTGGCTGAAAGATTTTAATTAAGTAGGAAAATAAAAGAACTGTTAATGGGTCAGTTGGCCATACAATTGGATGCAATTAAGCCTAAGGAAAAATAGAAAAATAAAATCAGGAATAAAATAAACATTAAAAATGATTTAAGAATTAATTAATAAAAGAATTAATATTCAAATCATTAACTAGGAATTAATCAAGAAAAATATGGAAAATATATCTAATTCATCATAATATAACCCATGAGTCATAAATAGCTAAACTGATAAATATAGAATAGAGAAAAATTTTAAATGCATCCAATAATCGAAATAAATATTCTAAAATAATAATACCAATCTCAGATTCCAGAAAAATTATAAAATTTTAATAATTCGAAAAAGCGGGGTTACAAGTATAATGTAGTCAAGTGTGATCCCAGCGTGAGTCTAGTACAATATGAGTCGAGTGTGATTCCAATCAATGATTCTGGTAGGGTGGTTCTTGTAAGTGATACGAGTAAGGTGATTCGAGTCTGAGAAGTGCATTGTTGGAACTGGGTTGGAACGTCAAACGGCTCCAGATTCGGGGGTTTCCGCTATAGCTGAACACGGGGGAAAGATCATTTATACTGATACTCACAAAATCATTTTCTCAAGTAATGGGGACACTATAAGCATTCCATTAGTTATATACCAACGCTCCAACAAAAATGAAGTATTGAGAATCCAAGATAAGGTCAAGGCGAGACGAGCCTTTTATCATTACGATAGGTGTCAAGTGGAAGTGCAGTGATGTATGCAGCTGAGGCATCCTAACAGACCGAGAGATTTGAACCTTGTTCCTACACGACCTGATCAATTAATGGTAATATAAGGTTAAGTAAGCAATATTCAACGTTGCTACGCGCCTTAAAGAATAGTCAACATAGCGGAAGTAATGAATACAACGCGCCCCTGCAGAAAGATGAAATAGAAAAAAAGGGGGCAAAAAACGAATACGAGCATGGAGTGAGCAGAAAAATGGTGTGATTTATTCCTTTAATGGGCAAGACGGAACAGATGACTTACGCCTTACCATGGCGTTACTCTACCACTGAGTTAAAAAAGGCCCTATTTAATTCATGAATTAGTCATTTTCTATTATGGAGTCTAATGCATATATGTATATATGCATTAGTCTAGTACTATAGGTATGTATGTACATATGAACTCAGTACCAGACACGAGATAGATCTTCCAAAGAACAAGGTTTTTTTCGAATAAGCCAATTTATTTGGGACCCCGACGATTGTAGTGTCCCAAATCCGTGATACGTATTTAGTATACGTATACGTATTTTGGACCCGTATTTTTGCTTAATCATGATTAGTTAATTTTGATTAATATTGTTTTGTTTAAATGGCTTGTGGTTCCCTATGGCAATTGTATTGGCTTGGTTCGGTTCGGTTGGCTTGGCTTGGTTTGGTTTTATATGTGAACCACTCCTACCTACCACCACCAACCCCTTTATTAATGCACTCTCTTATTTCTCTCTCTTCATTCATCATCATCTTCTTTCACCATTAAATTTCTCACCAACCTGTGAGTGAGAGGGAGAGAGAGAGAGCTAGGCAAGTGCATCTTGCTTCATGGAGGAACCCAAATATTATTGTTTCATTCTCTTCCTTGTAGCATTTTAACACTCTTTAGTACTTGACATTTTCCGTTTCCATGGCTAGATTCTTGTAGATCTAAGTTTATTTTAATTTTGGATTTTTCTGGGTTTTGATCTAATTAACATTGTTACTTTCAAGTTTTGTTGGTTCCATGTTGTAGAGTAGCTCGTTCTACCCCATTTTGACCTAAGGAAGTCCGGATTTGGACTTCGGATGAGGGTTTTATGCATCATGGCAGCCATGGTTTCTTGGTGTGCTTCTTCTCGGAAATTTGGAGAAGAAGCACAGTCCTGAGCCGCATGGCAGCACTTGACCGCATGACAAGTTCATGCGGCAAGTATTCATTTTGAGCCGCATGGATTCGGTTTCCCGCCAGGCGCATATCTGGATCGCTGAGCCGCATATGACCCTGTCCTGTCCAGCCGTATGGGAACATTCTCCCTTGACCGCATGAGACTTAATTTGTCTCAGCCGCATATGACTAATTCTCTGAGCCGCATGGAGCTCACTCCCCGCGAGCCGCATAGGCTCTGTTACCCCGAGCCGCATGTGACTCATCTAAATTGGGCCGCATGGGATTTCGTCCAACTTGACCGCATGAACCCATATCAGTTGAGCCGTATGGGAAGTTATTCCCAGCCGCATAAGAATTGTTATCCCTGGCCGCATAAGACCCTGTTGTCTCAGCCGCATAGAATTCTGCCTGGACCCAGCCGCATGGACTTCCCTGTCGCGCCCTGTTACATTATTATTGCTACTATTGTTACTATTGTTCTTTTATTATTATCATGTATCTTGTAACTTCAGTACAACATGAGTACGCTTTACCTCTATTAGATATTTTACGCTCATTTTATATCCTTACGCCTTTTGTCCCGAACTTGATAATCATGAATTCATTTGATATGTTTGGAATTGATAATTGAGCCTGACATGATAGTGACCCGTAGTGGTGCACTCCTGACATGACTAACCTGACATGACCTGATAGTGGCCCGTCGTGGCGCACTCCTGACTAGTACACTTGATATGATAACCTGACCTAATATATCTTGAATAGCTGTTATGACGGCTACATGACATGACCTGTATAAATTACCTGGACACCGTGGGCGATTGTGCTTGTACAAATAATCCAGTCATGTCTTGCATCATGCCTAGGAGGGGACTCCTGAGTACCACGGTCAGGAGTACCTACTGAAATGGACTAAGGTTAATGACTAGTATAATTCATTAGACATGAAGAGATGTTCTCCAGTTACAGGCGATCCCGTTATCCCGGCCGCAAATGTTTGGACTTGTAGCCTGCCGACGAGTAGGGCACATTTCCAGTCCACTGTTATGTGGGGCACTCTTGATTGTCACTTTAAATGATTGAACTCTATTGTCACTCTAATGTATTGTACTCTCTAGATTGTCACTATAATGATTGCCTGGATAACCTGGATAGCTGCAGGGCCTGTGACTACTTGGAGCATCTCATTGCATCTTGCTAGTAACTAGGATTGTGATAACCCTAGTTAGTTAATCTAGAAAGCCGTAGGCAATGATTGGCCGTGATTGCTTGGATGGAGTCTAGTCCAGTATAGTATTGTCTAGAATTGATTAATTGTAAGATTGTACCAGAATGATTGAATGATTGTCACTCCAGATTGTCACTATAATGATTGTCACTCCAGATTGTCACTATAATGATTGTCACTCCAGATTGTCACTATAATGATTGTCACTCCAGAATGTTACTTGACCTAATTTCTTATGTTTACCTTGCCGATAAATGGTGAGAGAAACCAAGTTCCGTTCAGACGAAGGGTTACAACCCCGGTCCTTGTTTGGTTTACGGGTTGTAACCTGGCTATCTGAATAGTCCCATGGTTATCTCATCGTATATCATCCTGTCATGCTTTCTTTCCATATATCCTGTCTTTTAGTGATTCTATACAAGATTGTCTTTTATAATTACCCATCATGCTTTTTCTTAAACTACTGCCTTTTATTATGTAATTGTATTCTTGTGCTAATTTGCTGGTTTTAGTTCCTAAGTGAAGCCTCCTTTGTGGCACTTGCTCTTTCTGGGATCTGACCCAGCTGGTTTTGTATGGCCAGATACCGGAGCAGCACCAAAGGATCTCCCTGCTTTTCAGCCCGATGGTGGTCACCAGGCGTAACCAGGGCAACGAGTGGGTTTATTTTTGCTCTCCCACTCTATTGTAAAATTATTCTTTTGAGGCGTTTAGCCGCCGAGCAAGTGTTAGCTTATTTGCAACTTTATTTACTGTCTGCCTACGGGCTGTAAGCATGATTGGCAACTCGAGGTTGATCATGTATGACTTAAACTCTTGCTAGTCCTTACATTTTGTACGACTAGCTTCATGATCATCTGGATATGTAATGTTTGGGACGCCTTACAATTGTATATTTGGTGATCTGATATCTTGTGATTATTATTAGTTGGTTGAGATTGAGATAATAGGCTATTTTATGACCTTAAGAGACTGATGGATTGTAGTGAAACCCTCACATATCTAGACAGCCGTGACCGTATAGCGGTGTGGATTCCATTCCGTTATACGTAGCTGGCTATGTCTGCCCCCGCTCTCTAGTATTCTGGTTCTGGGGCGTGACATGGTTTAAGTGGTGGCCCATGCAGGTCTTGTTAATCAAGATGTGTGAGGGTTTACCGAATAGATGTCTCAATCGGTACTCGCCCTTGATCTCTGCTCGTATCCTCTTGATTCCTGAAATTCTTGTCCTGATCACATGCTTGTAATCGTTGATCTGTCCTGGTCCTTCCTTATTGTTCCCATGTCGTCTTCTTCAGCGGCATTGAACCTGGACCTGCCGATCAGCAAGGAGGAGCACCTTCCATGGACCAGCAGCAACCAGAAGATCAGGCCCTGTACTCAGGAGCAGCCTCCCGAGTCGTACCTACTGGAGGAGAGCCGCCATTTCAGTCAGTCCAGCCTGCAGATCCTGATGATGGCACTTTGGTGGGTCTCATCAGATCATTGTTAGCTTTCCAAGATCGTAGAGACGATGCCCTGCACCAGGCAGTAGAAGATGCTCTAAATAGAAGTGGTCCCCGAGGGAACAGTGCGGTCAACAGTTTTAAGCGCCTGAACCCTCCATTCTTCGATGGCAGCGAGGATGCCATTGCTGCCGATGCTTGGCTACAAGACATAGAGGTGATTCTCGAAGCCGCAAAGACTCCAGAAGACGAGAAGGTGGCTGTGGTGCGCCTACAGTTATTGGATCTAGCCTGCAGTTGGTGGGCCGCACAAGCAGTGGGATTGGCCACACCTGTCCCCTGGGCAGTGTTCAGAAAAGTTCCAGACCAAGTATTATGATGTAGTGGCTCGATATGACTTGTAGACCAGGTTCAGTAATCTTAAGCAGATGGGGAGGACGGTCGACGGATATGCGGCCGAGTTTTTCAGACTTAGTCGGTTTGCTCCCACCTTGGTGGCAACCGAGTTTGACAGAGCACAGAGGTTCCAGCAAGGACTTCATCTAGAGATTATATTGGCAGTAGAACAGTTCGAGCATCAGACCTATGATGCGGTGTTGCGAGCAGCAAGGAGGCACGAGTATACCTCCCAGAGAATAGTGGACAGGACCGGAGGTCGGAAGCGGTCCCACCATCAAATGAATCAGTCTTCAGCACCAGCCCCGGCAGCTAGGGCTTTGACTATTGGAACTCCGAGGCAAGCAACCTCAGTTACGTCGGTTCAGCACTCAACCCCGACGTACCCTCAGCAGAAACAGAAGCAAGCACAGTCTTCCGCCGCAGGCTGCTCTTATTGTGGAAAGCCTGGACACGTGGTAGCAGAATGTCGCAAGGCGTTGGGATTGTGTTTATTGTGTGGAGCACCGGATCATAGGGTAGGGTCCTGCCCTTTCAGAGTTGATTCAGCATCGACAGTATCTAGTCCCTCGGTTAGGGGACCAGCACCAGCACCAGCACCAGCTCCAGTTCACCAGCAACAGCAGTTCCCGTTTCCGAGGCCATTGCCGACTCAGGCCCAGACTTTCCAGCAACAGAATCCGCGGCAGTTTGCCCTAGCCCAGGCTCAGGTTCAGAATCGACCGAGAGGTATATGTGTCCTCTCATCTTGCTTTTCTACCGTCATTATGCGGGGTGCATGACGTATTTCATGTATCCTAATTACAACGGTACATCCCGGGCCCAAGCCATTTCCTAGATCATTCGAAAAGGTTGGTACCAATAGCCTTAACCTTTTCGTATGAGGATAGGCCCGTGTCCATGTTTGACCAAGGGGAGAGACCTCAAGCGCAAGACTATCAGTTTAGTTCATGTTGCTTGAGTTCATCACTCCTTGGGAGAGTCAAACGTGGGAGTGTGAGGATGATATCCGATCACGTTATCCCGACTTGTTTGACTCGTGAGATATAATATCTTTCTTATGCCTCATGCCTTCGATTCCTTGCTTACATGATTGATTGATTCTCTAGTATAGCTTGCTTGTTATTAGTATAGCTTGTCATTGCTCCTCTAGCCTCTTGATTAAATTCCGAGGACGGAATTCTTTTAAGGTGGGTAGGATGTAGTGTCCCAAATCTGTGATACGTATTTAGTATACGTATACGTATTTTGGACCCGTATTTTTGCTTAATCATGATTAGTTAATTTTGATTAATATTATTTTGTTTAAATGGCTTGTGGTTTCCTATGGCAATTGCATTAGCTTGGTTCGGTTCGGTTGGCTTGGCTTGGTTTGGTTTTATATGTGAACCACTCCTACCTACCACCACCAACTCCTTTATTAATGTACTCTCTCATTTCTCTCTCTTCATTCATCATCATCATCTTCTTTCACCATTAAATTTCTTACCAACCTGTGAGTGAGAGGGAGAGAGAGAGAGAGCTAGGCAAGTGCATCTTGCTTCATGGAGGAACCCAAATATTATTGTTTTATTCTCTTCCTTGTAGCATTTTAACACTCTTTAGTACTTGACATTTTTCGTTTCCATGGCTAGATTCTTGTAGATCTAAGTTTATTTTAATTTTGGATTTTTCTGGGTTTTGATCTAATTAACATTGTTACTTTCAAGTTTTGTTGGTTCCATGTTGTAGAGTAGCTCGTTCTACCCCATTTTGACCTAAGGAAGTCCGGATTTGGACTTCGGATGAGGGTTTTATGCATCATGGCAGCCATGGTTTCTTGGTGTGCTTCTTCTCGGAAATTTGGAGAAGAAGCACAGTCCTGAGCCGCATGGCAGCACTTGACCGCATGACAAGTTCATGCGGCAAGTATTCATTTTGAGCCGCATGGATTCGATTTCCCGCCAGCCGCATATCTGGATCGCTGAGCCGCATACGACCCTGCCCTGCCCAGCCGCATGGGAACATTCTCCCTTGACCGCATGAGACTTAATTTGTCTCAGCCGCATATGACTAATTCTCTGAGCCGCATGGAGCTCACTCCCCGCGAGCCGCATAGGCTCTGTTACCCCGAGCCGCATGTGACTCATCTAAATTGGGCCGCATGGGATTTCGTCCAACTTGACCGCATGAACCCATATCAGTTGAGCCGCATGGGAAGTTATTCCCAGCCGCATAAGAATTGTTATCCCTGGCCGCATAAGACCATGTTGTCTCAGCCGCATAGAATTCTGCCTGGACCCAGCCGCATGGACTTCCCTGTCGCGCCCTGTTACATTATTATTGCTACTATTGTTACTATTGTTCTTTTATTATTATCATGTATCTTGTAACTTCAGTACAACATGAGTACGCTTTACCTCTATTAGATATTTTACGCTCATTTTATATCCTTACGCCTTTTGTCCCGAACTTGATAATCATGAATTCATTTGATATGTTTGGAATTGATAATTGAGCCTGACATGATAGTGACCCGTAGTGGTGCACTCCTGACATGACTAACCTGACATGACCTGATAGTGGTCCGTCGTGGCGCACTCCTGACTAGTACACTTGATATGATAACCTGACCTGATATATCTTGAATAGCTGTTGTGACGGCTATATGACATGACCTGTATAAATTACCTGGACACCGTGGGCGATTGTGCTTGTACAAATAATCCAGTCATGTCTTGCATTATGCCTAGGAGGGGACTCCTGAGTACCACGGTCAGGAGTACCTACTGAAATGGACTAAGGTTAATGACTAGTATAATTCATTAGACATGAAGAGATGTTCCCCAGTTACAGGCGATCCCGTTATCCCGGCCGCAAATGTTTGGACTTGTAGCCTGCCGACGAGTAGGGCACATTTCCAGCCCACTGTTATGTGGGGCACTCTTGATTGTCACTTTAAATGATTGAACTCTATTGTCACTCTAATGTATTGTACTCTCTAGATTGTCACTATAATGATTGCCTGGATAACCTGGATAGCTGCAGGGCCTGTGACTACTTGGAGCATCTCATTGCATCTTGCTAGTAACTAGGATTGTGATAACCCTAGTTAGTTAATGTAGAAAGCCGTAGGCAATGATTGGCCGTGATTGCTTGGATGGAGTCTAGTCCAGTATAGTATTGTCTAGAATTGATTAATTGTAAGATTGTACCAGAATGATTGAATGATTGTCACTCCAGATTGTCACTATAATGATTGTCACTCCAGATTGTCACTATAATGATTGTCACTCCAGATTGTCACTATAATGATTGTCACTCCAGAATGTTACTTGACCTAATTTCTTATATTTACCTTGCCGATAAATGGTGAGAGAAACCAAGTTCCGTTCAGACGAAGGGTTACAACCCCGGTCCTTGTTTGGTTTACGGGTTGTAACCTGGCTATCTGAATAGTCCCATGGTTATCTCATCGTATATCATCATGTCATGCTTTCTTTCCATATATCCTGTCTTTTAGTGATTCTATACAAGATTATCTTTTATAATTACCCATCATGCTTTTTCTTAAACTACTGCCTTTTATTATGTAATTGTATTCTTGTGCTAATTTGCTGGTTTTAGTTCCTAAGTGAAGCCTCCTTTGTGGCACTTGCTCTTTCTGGGGTCTGACCCAGCTGGTTTTGTATGGCCAGATACCGGAGCAGCACCAAAGGATCTCCCTGCTTTTCAGCCCGATGGTGGTCACCAGGCGTAACCAGGGCAACGAGTGGGTTTATTTTTGCTCTCCCACTCTATTATAAAATTATTCTTTTGAGGCGTTTAGCCGCCGAGCAAGTGTTAGCTCGTTTGTAACTTTATTTACTGTCTGCCTACGGGCTGTAAGCATGATTGGCAACTCGAGGTTGATCATGTATGACTTAAACTCTTGCTAGTCCTTACATTTTGTACGACTAGCTTCATGATCATCTGGATATGTAATATTTGGGATGCCTTACAATTGTATATTTGGTGATCTGATATCTTGTGATTATTATTAGTTGGTTGAGATTGAGATAATAGGCTATTTTATGACCTTAAGAGACTGATGGATTGTAGTGAAACCCTCACATATCTAGACAGCCGTGACCGTATAGCGGTGTGGATTCCATTCCGTTATACGTAGCTGGCTATGTCTGCCCCCGCTCTCTAGTATTCTGGTTCTGGGGCGTCACAACGATGGCTATCGTTCTTGTAATACGGCACATCGTACGCTCGGCCAAGCGACAATGGCTATCGTTCTTGTAAGGTGGTTCTTGTTGAATACGGCTCATCACATGCCGGGCCCAGCAGCAACGACTATCATTCTTGTAATGATGATTCTTGTATGACTTTCACATTTAGCACGTGTAGATGTTTCGAGTAGATGGTTCTTGTGAGTGGTAATAGAGGCTAGACAAGTCAAGTACATGTATTGCAAGTGGATGAATCTAGAATACCGATACGTGTTGTGACGGAAAATCAAATAGAACCAACTAGAACTAAAATACAGTAATCATCAAGTAAATTAAAGAACTATCAGAGAATGTACTCGCCTGATACCCTGAATGACTGATAAATACAGATGTCGAAATCGGAGTCATAATGTCCTATTTAAAGCAATACAAGTTATAATATGTTTAATATGTAATAATTGAAGTACACAATACAATCTACATGATTCTAAGCCAATCTAGGTTAAAGTCAACTCTGGTCAATCCTGCTAGTCAAACTAGTCAAACTGAGTCAAATCTTAGCTATTTGGGGTCAACTGGTCAACTTGGTCCTAATGGTCAATATCTAGGGTCTTGGTTAACATTGAACTCTTGGTCAAACTTTATAGGGCTATCTCAAACCATAACTTAAAACTCAATCCTAATATATGTATACAATAACCACTCTAAGAGGCCTATCCACAACCGTATCATATATGTATATACACCCTCATATACATACAACACATAGTATCATAATCCATCACTTGTACTTCACAATATATATATATATATATATATATATATATATATATATATATATATATATATATATATATATATAACCTAAAACCTTCATACATAAACATTGGCCTATATAAATCCATATAATCACAATGTCATGTATATTCAAACTATAGATGCATGTCTCTATACAACTCCCACATAAACCTACCCCTTACCAAGGAATGACCAACCATCCCAGACCTACATCTGCTACTGCCCCTGTTTGCTGCTCAAGCTACTGCTGCATATGCATTGCAGGCAATGCCAATGCAACCACAAGCTAAACTGTTTACCCCCTACTCACTTTCCTGAACATTCAAACCCTACCAAGCTACCAGATCAACTCTAATCCTAAACTCCCTATCACTTCTAACACTCAAACCCCTAAACAAGCTAACTGTAACTAACAAACATCCTACACTCTAACCTCTCACTAGGCCATGCCATGCCAAGGTCAGCCAAATGGAAAAGCCCATGCTCTCCTCTCAAACAGAATTCCATTGGCACTATGTCCAGATACTACTGAACATCAATGGAGACATGGGCTAAGTGGACTAAAATAAGAATGAAATCAACTAACTACCCCCACATCCTCTGATACATCATAAAGGCTCATCCCTATTTCTCTCTAACTGAAACTATGATACAAACATTGTATCCATTCGAAAACCTACTGAATCAACATATATCTAACAGACCTACATCTCAAACCCAAACAATATCAAATCTTAGAAAAACAGAGAACAAACATAGCCTATATATACTTCAACCTAGAAATCAAATATCAGTCATATGACATGTTCATATAAAAACTCAAAGATGTGAACATTAAAAAAAAAGGATGTGCCATAGTGTGTCGAATGTGTGTCTACAAACCAGTGTGTCAACCTAGTGTCCCAATAAGGTGTCCAAATTGTGTCCAAAATGTATCAACAGATGGTATCAGAAACTGTACAGAATAGTGGGTGTGGTGTGTGTGTCGGGTTCAATAGGACACAAAGTGTCCAACTAAATCCTTCGTGCTTGTGTCAGTGGATAGGTGGGATATAGGGCTACGTGTCAGTAACCCTGAGTTGTATCCACGGTATGTCGTGTCCTGATACGAAGCCCGTATCAATAACTAATTGTTCGCGCGTGTGAGTCAGTGTAGAATCAGTGCAGACACAAATACTCACTTGACAAGACACCACCCCATCTTTTGGGAGGGTCCTGTCAGTCAATGTCCCCACTTTTGTGTCAAGTTACACGTGTCCATGTGGCGTGTCCATTGAGCACGAAGCTCGTGGCAGCATGACATTACATGCAGTATCGTGCGGTATCCCATGTCCAGATTTTGACACAAAAAATGTGTCAAATTGACTCAGTCAAAGGGATACGTGACCTACACGTCAAGGGCTACAAATCTATATAATTAGTTTTGAAAATTAACAAAAATGAATTCTATGAGGCATTTTATCGAACACATTGAATAGTTCTCTGATACACATACCAAACAGACACGAATCCAACCCAAACTCAGCCTAGGACTATAGGGACCCTGACACCTGCGACTTGGACCTTCAGCAGGATCCATCAGCAGTAGAGGATGTCATCCCTATAGTTTAGGCTAGTTAGCTTAGACTTCTATCTTATTTTGATGTATAGTCTCATTTGGATACATTTATGTTTATATTTGGAATCTTGTTACTATTTTGGATGTTTGTGGAGATGTTATCTTAGACACTCAGACTTCTTCACCTGTTTGTATTTTATTTGATTATTTTCATTATCTATCTATCTATCTATCTATCTTATCGTACTTCCACCTTAGTTGTGATTGAGCTGTACATTTCTGTATTGTCCTCCGTTTTGAGTGTATATACTGTACAGGTACCTTATAATTGTTAGATATATGTGACCTAGGACAGCATTCTACTGCCGATACTGCGGCGTAGGCTGGACGTACCCATTTTTCGTGCTCCTACACTGGGTGCGGGTCGTGACACATTTTTAGTGGCGGCCCATGCAGGTCGAGTTATGTAGTGGTATTCGAACTAGAGTATCACTATGGCCTGCAGTAGGATATAGGATATAGTTTTGAAGGTACTCAATCCCTCCTAGAAAAACTCTTATTTGATTCCATCATCAAAATTCTTACTGCTTTATTGTCTTTCTTTGAAATAAACTCTCCTTTGACGTTATCGATTCATTCTCAGTAATTGCCTTCTTGTTTGATCTGTCTCCATGATGGTGCAGACACGATCCCGTCGCTCCGGCGAGAGGGATACTACTGAGAGGTCTGCCACCTCTCGTCTGGCTCAGCCCGGTCAGGCAACTCCCGTGGTACCTTTTCATGTCGGAGTTTCTACCGCATTCGGGGGTACACGTCCACCTGTTCAGAGACCTTCCCCCGTCATTCCTAATTTCTTTCGGCAGTAGCCACCTTCAGGATCGGTTGACGCAGCGCAGTTGTTCGACTTCTTTCAGAGGATGGTGGAGGCCCAGCGACAGTAGTCCGCTCATTTTTAGCAGGGCATAGAGAATGCCCATCAGCTTGCCCTGACGACGGTGGAGAGAGTCATTGCGTAGCCCTAGGTAGGCCAGATTCAGCAATATTAGCCGAAGACACCAGGGATCCAGGAGTTCCAAAAGATGCGTCCGCGGGACTTTTACGGCACAGAGGGGATTTTGTATGCGGATGACTAGATAGATCACATCGAAGAGATCTTTCGGCTGGCGGAGATACCAGCTCGACTTTATATAGAGGCGGCAGTTAGTCAGATGCAGGACTTGGCCCGCATATGGTACCAGACGGACCCGAGGGTCGGTACAGAGGAACAGACTTGGGAAGCCTTCAAGAAGCAGTTCAAGGATAAGTTTTTCCCTGACACAGCTCTTGGTGCCCTGGTGTCACAGTTTGAGAGCTTAGTTCAGGGCAGTCAGACTGTCGAGGAGTACGCAGGGGAGTTCTGCCGTCTGGGCAGATTTGTTGAGGGACTCAGTGAGACAGCGAAAGCTCGAAAGTTCTGGAAGGGATTAGTTAAGGAGGTCAAGTCCTTGACCAAGAGTGACTGGAGTACCACTTTTAAGGAGATTCTGGTAGGTGCCCTAGCAGCAGAGGATAATCTTGAGCTGAAGCCCAAGAGGGGACGAGACGCTCATGGAGCCAGCAGCAGCGGAGGCCAGGCCAAGAGGCCTCATGTACAGATTCAGCAGCAGCAGCAGAGGCCTGTTCAGCTGCAGTTTCATGGCCAGGGAGATACACTTTACCAACAGGCACCCAAGCAGCAGCACATTAGTTGTACTTTCTGCAAGAAGCTGGATCATAGATGGAATGACTGCAGAAAGAGACTAGGCAGGTGTTTACTTTGTGGTTCAGCGGAGCATCAATGTAGGGAGTGTCCCAAGAACCAGACACCATTGACTCAGGCAGCAGTAGGAGCTAGGGCTCTGACAGGACAGCAGAGATTTGACCAGCATCAGCAGCAGGCCAAAGGAGGAGGCCAGCAGGGGCGAGCTTTTGCCATGACAGTTGAGGATGCACAGGTGTCATCTCCATTTTTTATATACGTATTTTTAGTACATGTGTACGGGATCCTGACACGTATTTTTTTTTTGTCTTGTCTTGCTAGCTGATTTTGATTTGATCTTATTTACGTTCAACATGCCTTGACTTGGTTTATTTTTGTAACGCCCCAGTCCCAAAATACGTAGGACTAGGAACGTAGACATGCCAGATGTATACATACAAAGTACACTCCAATATATGGAAACCTCGTATGAATACATAAGCTGTAAATCCAGTAAAACCAAGGCTAACTAATCTCATCCACAAAATAAAAGAATAAAAGATGTCATATAATCAACTATGAATTGTCATTGGTACATGTAGTTGGACGGAGACAAATCCACTACCAACTATGAAAAGAAATACATGATATACAAAAGAAAGATTTTGGTGAGCGAAGCGAAGACGATCAAAGTGCAATCATCCTCGAAGAAATAGAGATGATCATGGCCACGGCTAGAACACCAACGAAAGACAAGAGCACACACCTGGCGAGATAACTAGGTCCTTAGAGGAACGTAACAAGACACATAATATCATGTCATATAAACTGAATAAATATTGCTCAAATAAACAAGTCAATTGGATTATAACAAGGTCCAATACACACATATTGAACTAGCTTACCATCCTCCCAACCAAACAAGGACAGGAGATGGTAAACTAATTCACGATGACGTATCTTTCTATGCTATGAATCCAATATGGTATTCGGACCCCAACAAGGTTCAATACCTTCTCATCGGAGTAGTAAGCCACACCTACAACCAAACAAGGACAAGATGTGGCAAACTATTCTGCGACAAGTTATTGTTCCAAGCCACGGCCAGATACAAGCACCCAAACCAAAAGTACTCGTACCTAACGGATAAAGGTGCCTAACCGTTCTAAGTGAAATGTAGTTAAGAACAATCCTTTCTACGCATGGGCCCTGGCTAAATGGGATCGACATGGTCCTCCCTTGGGGAACCAGGGGCACAATCAATAAGAGCATAACATTCTGCAGAACGTCAGTGGCCGTCAGTAATCATCGGTCGTCAACCCCGTATCTTCAGCAGAGCTTCGGAGTCACAAGGGAAAGTACATCGAAGCCCATACGCTAAGGAATTATCCTCCCCGCCCAATGCCTACTATGTTGTATCCACAACACAAAACCTCTATTAACCGCTAAGTCAAACTAAGCATGCAACCTCTATTAGCAGTTATTCCTATCGCACGACTTATACGCACCGGTGGCCATCCAGCCACGCATGTCCGTATTCTACATGCGACACACAACTTCGTGGTACAACGTGTCAAGGCCAATGGATGCAACACACAAGGTGGTCCCTTAAATCTAGGTTTAATATGTAGAAAACTAATACATAGCAGAAAATATAAATAAACAGTAAGTTCTAACAGGTTATGACATGTATCACAGTTTATTTTGTATAAAGAAAATAATGAATAATGCATGAAATATGAGCTAAATAAATAAACAGTAAATGGCAAGGTGTCTTGCCTGATAGGACGCCTGGTGTACTGCAATGATAAATGTGGCACGAACTGCGACTTCGGTGCAACAACTATACTAGGTGACCTATGATGGTGGCACGGACAGTTCTATTGGGTCCAGAAGGGTCAAATTAGTTGGGTTCGACATATGGTAGGCTTGAATTGGCGAAGGAACATGAATAATAGGATTTAGTCATGGACAGAAGGATAGTCGAAGAAATTTTAGATAAATAAAATATATACAATTTTAGAAACTATTTATAATATTTTGAAAACTATATTTACTAGTAAAATAATTATTTTGGTAAATACTAAAAACCTGTAAAAGTAGATTTAGACAAAAAAAACCCTAAGTTATCAAAAAAATGGAATGTTAGTAGGAAGCTATATTTTATTTTCCACAAGTAAAAAACTAGAAAATTATTGTATAATTTGGTGACCACTTTATAAATAAAAATATATAAAAAGGAAAAATATAAAATCTAGAAAAGGAAAAGAAGGAAAATAATAATTTAGGGATATAACTAAGTTTTTGTCAAATACAGTTTTCTTTAGGCAAAAAGGCATAATCTAAATTCATAAAATAATACAATAATATTATAAATAGAAGTACCAATGAAGGCATATGCTACAATTTATAATAATAATCATTAACCTCAATCAAATAATAATAATAATAATAGTAATAGTAATGATAATAATAAATGTAACCACGATTATTGAAAATCACAATAATAGTAATACTGATAATAATGATACTAGTAAATTCTAAAAATCTACCTACTATTTTATAAAAAAACACTCCTAATGTAAATATGGATTAAACTAAAAAATAGTATAATAATAGTAATTAATCACTACATTATTAATAAGGCTGGTATAATAATAATAAGTAAAACAATAGATACAAAAAAAGAAATAAATAATAAACAAAAGATAAAACAAGAAAAAAACAAAATAAATTATGTAGGTGCACTGCTGCTTTTACTCTTGGAAAAAAGGAAGAGGGGATTAGTAATTGAGAGGGGAGAGGAGCGAGAGAGTGAGAAGCCGAGAGGGAGAGAGGAGAGATCGGGAGAGAGTGAGATCGGAGGGAGGTGGGCTGAGAAGAAGAAGGAAGAAGTCGGGGGAGATGGGGAGAAGGGGAGCTCGCCGGCGGAGGAACGGCGTGGAGAGGGTGCACGCGCCTCCGGCACGGTGGCGACGGCGGTGCTCGCTCACGTTCGATGCAGCGTGTTCCCCGACGCGGTCGCGGGTTGGGCCGGTGGTGACAGGCGGGGGCGGCCCGGCTGAGGGACAAGGTGGCGGGGGCTTCTCGACGCGGCGGA
Organism: Iris pallida; assembly: GCA_029216955.1. Taxonomy (NCBI): domain Eukaryota; kingdom Viridiplantae; phylum Streptophyta; class Magnoliopsida; order Asparagales; family Iridaceae; genus Iris; species Iris pallida. The sequence continues at coordinate 219,923 of JANAVB010031640.1, read as the reverse complement.
CGCACGAGGAGTTGGGCAGCGGAGCTCGCCAGAGGAGACCGGGCGCGGCCGTTGACGTGCTCCGTCTTCGGCGGAGGAAGCCCGCGTGCGGCTGTGCGGTTGGGACGCCGGCAGAAGGAGGCAGTAGAAAATCGGGGTAGGATCGCCGCTGGCGCTGATGGCCGGGTGGGTGGCGACGGCGTGGTCGACGGCGCTGGCCGCGGTCAGGTTAGGGTTTTATTTTGTGAATTTGATGTCGGTGATGGCCGTGAGGGTGCGGGTATGGTGGCGGTGGTGGTTGGTAGCTGCCCCAGGAGGGTTGGCCGACAGGATATGACTGGGGTGGTGGTGATGGTTGGGTGGACAGGGTGGTGTCGGGGCAGTCTGCGACGGGTGGCCGCGCCACTGTGGTAGCGTTGGCGGTGCGGTCTGCGACAGTTGGCCGTGCGACTGTGGTGGTTGTGTGGCTGCGGGCATGGTGATGAAGATGGTGATGCCGGTGGTGATGACGGTGGGGTGCTGTGGCAGGAGCGGGGTCTGGTTGTGTCGGAACGGCCGGGGCGAGGTGGCCGTGAGGGTGGTTTGGGACAGTGGTCGGGTTCGGCCGGCTATTGGCGGGGCGATCTGGTGGGTTGGGTTGATGGGGGTGTTGGGATGGTGATGGCAGCGATTGTCTAGGGAGACGACGTATGAAGTGATGTTTGTTGGATGGAATCGGTTGTGGTGAGGATGTCGGAACACCGAGGGTGGTCTGTGCTAAGGGGTGGTGATGATACTGAAGGTGGTGTGGCGATGGATGGCCATAGGGGAGTTGAATCGGGGTGAGGGTTACGTTGTATCGGGTGTGTCCGACACGATAGGGACAGTGGTCTGGATATGTCAGACCCAGTGGAGAACAATGTATTTGTACCATATCGAATATAGTGGATGGAAAAGGAGGACACCGACACGGTGCACGATTTGGGTTGTAAAAATTTGTGGAAGATTAATTGTGAAGAATTCAATAGAAATAGAGTGCAAGTACCTCTCCTTTTATAGGAGGTGGAAATCCCATTAGGATAAGGATTAGGAATTATTTAAACCCAATTAGATAATTTGCTAATAATAAATTTAAAACCAATCAAATCCAAATCCAATTTAAATCTAATTAAATTTCATCTTTTAGTTTAAAATCAAATAAGATAAATCAAATTTCAATTATAGATATTAATTTAACTATTTAAATAAATCCATAAAATCAAATCAAGATTTAAATTATCACAATAATTTCAAAATATGTTTTTCCAAAAATACTAATAATAATAATTTTAAAAATTACATTATTATTTAAATATAACTAATAAATAATTACGAAATATATATGTATCATAAATAATATTTATATAATTATACTTTTCTAGTATACCATTTTATAAGAAAATTATTTATTATTATAACTGTATAAATGAAAGGCCTTTTTAAATAAAATATTAACTTGAAAACTTTGGTACGATAGTTAAAATAATTATTATATATATTATTTTGAAACTATAAAAATAGAAAAATATTTTTCTAAAAATATGTATGCTCGCACATATTCGCACTCGTCGAGCAATTATGAAAAACGAATTTCGTGCGCGACGTACAATGCAACTACGTGATGTATAATTACAAAATAAAAATTAGTACCAAATTTATAATATTAAAAAAATAGTAGAAATTTAGGGGCTTTACATCCTACCCAACTTAAAAGAATTTCGTCCTCGAAATTAAGAAGTAGTAGGGGGTGAGAAGGCACAAAGGGGTAGCGATGAGGAAAAATCAATTTACAATGTTCAACACAAGATGCATTAGAAAATCATGATTTATAAATACGAAAATAATCATGGATATGGCTAATTAATGCAAGAGTGAAAAAGATCAAGGGTTAAAGTTTAATCAAGATAACTTACATTAGGGAATAGTATGGTATCAAGAGAAAATAAATTAGAGACCTTTAAAATATAGTTTCTTGGGAGTAGGTTGAGGGCACGATTAGGAGAACGATTAGATTCACTCCTAATTTAAGCGATTAGTAGGTCATGATAGTAAATATAGGCCGAGAAGAAGGACGAGTATTTTAAGACGAAGATATAGCAACATCGAGTGATAATGGTCATAGGTGATAGGATAGCTAGAGGAATTTTTAGCACAATGCCTTTGTCCTTCTAAAATAGGTGAAGGCGAAAGCAATATAGAGTTCAAAGGAGGCGTTATCGAATACGAATTCGTGGTTCAAATACGACCGAATAATTCAAAAGGAGTTGCCAAGGCAGTCGCGGATGGGACTCTAGAGGACAAGTTTAGCTATGTCCCCATCCACGTAGAATGACAGATAAAAGTGAACCAAAATGCACTAGGTTGATCAGACCATCATGCACCGGTCCTGATTAGACAATATGTTAGTGGGTGCGACCCAAATAACATATGTCTTGAACAAGCTCGATAAAAGAATAAGCTTGCAAAAATTAGGCTACATTAGCATCATTAGTTCAGATAGTAAAAAAACATAGGCACGTGAGATTAAGATTGAAAGAAGGCAGAATTAATTTAAACTTCTTAAGACTCTAAGTCATATCCTGTGTTGGTCTCTATACAGTCGTCCTATAGTCTTCTTGTCAAATCCTTGGTTGGCCAGATGGGTTAGGGTCCTCCAAATTCTAGAATCTAAGTAAACTTGTGACTATAGGTCACAAGGACAAAGGGATTGCTAGGTCACAAGGCATTCTACCCAACTTAAAAGAACTAAACTAATGGTGTTTTAGGACAAAAGAAACATGTCGAACTAGTAGGGGTTACCTTCCTAACCTCTAGCAAGCACGAAGGGGAGATAAGAATAATGATGGAAGGAATCAAGCAAGATGCAATCGATGAGTGGAACGGTAGTTCGAATATGGAATCGAAAAAAGAGGTCAAGTATGTGGATGAGATCCTAGACTTCTAATCCTATTCGCAGGCTTGCTTGGTACGGTAAAGTAACCAAATAATTTGTCTTGACTTGCATGGGCCACCACAAAAACATGTAATGCCCCAGTCCCAAAATACGTAGGACTAGGAACGTAGACATGCCAGATGTATGCATACGAAGTACACTCCAATATATGGAAACCTCGTATGAATACATAAGCTGTAAATGCAGTAAAACCAAGGCTAACTAATCTCATCCACAAAATGAAAGAATAAAAGATGTCATATAATCAACTATGAATTGTCATTGGTACATGTAGTTGGACGAAGACAAATCTACTACCAACTATGAAAAGAAATACATGATATACAAAAGAAAGATTTTGGCGAGCGAAGCGAAGACGATCAAAGTGCAATCATCCTCGAAGAAATAGAGATGATCATGGCCACGGCTAGAACACCTGTGAAAGACAAGAGCACACACCTGGCGAGATAACCAGGTCCTCAGAGGGACGTAACAAGACACATAATATCATGCCATATAAACTGAATAAATATTGCTCAAATAAATAAGTCAATTGGATTATAACATGGTCCAATACACACCTATTGAACTAGCTTACCATCCCCCCAACCAAACAAGGACAGAAGATGGTAAACTAATTCACGGTGACGTATCTTTCCATGCTATAAATCCAATATGGTATCCGGACCCCAACAAGGTTCAATACCTTCTCATCGGAGTAGTAAGCCACACCTACAACCAAATAAGGACAAGATGTGGCGAACTATTCTGCGATAAGTTATTGTTCCAAGCCACGATCAGATACAAGCACCCAAACCAAAAGTACTCGTACCTAACGGATAAAGGTGCCTAACCGTCCTAAGTAAAATATAGTTAAGAAAAATCCTTCCTACGCATGGGCCCTGGCTAAATGGGATCGGCATGGTCCCCCCTTGGGGTACCAGGGGCCCAATCAATAAGAGCATAACATTCTGTAGAATGTTAATGGACGTCAGTAATCATGGATCATCAACCCCGTATCTCCAGCGGAGCTTTCGGGTCACAAGGAAAAGTGCATCGAAGCCCATACGCTAAGGAATTGTCCTCCCCGCCCAATACCTACTATATTATATCCATAACACAAAACTTCTATTAACCGCTAAGTCAAACTAAGCATGCAACCTCTATAAGCAATTATTCCTATCACACGGCTTATACGTACCGGTGGCCAGCCAGTCACGTATGTCCGTGTTCTACATGCGACACACAACTTCGTGGTACAACGTGTCAAGGCCAATGAATGCAACACACAAGGTGGTCCCTTAAATCTAGGTTTAATGTGTAGAAAACTAATACATAGCAGAAAATATAAATGAACAGTAAGTTCTAATAGGTTATGCCATGTATCACAGTTTATTTTGTATAAAGAAAATAATGAATAATGCATAAAATATGAGCTAAATAAATAAACAACAAATGGCGAGGTGACTTGCCTGATAGGACGCCTGGTGTACTGCAATGATCAATGTGGCACGAATTACAACTTCGGTACAACAACTTTGCAAGGTGACCTCTGATGGTGGCACGGACAATTCCATTGGGTCCAGAAGGGTCAAATAAGTTAGGTTCGACATATGGTAGGCTTGAATTGGCGAGAAAACATGAATAATGGGATTTAGACATGGACAAAAGGATAGTCGAAGAAATTTTAGATAAATAAAATATTTACAATTTTAGAAACTATTTATAATATTTTAAAAACTATATTTACTAGTAAAATAATTATTTTGGTAAATACTAAAAACCTGGAAAAGTAGATTTAGGCAAAAAAAAACCCTAAGTTATCAAAAAATAGAATGTTAGTAGGAAGCTATATTTTATTTGCCACAAGTAAAAGACTAGAAAATTATTGTATAATTTGGTGACCACTTTATAAATAAAAATATATAAAAAGGAAAAATATAAAATCTAGAAAAGGAAAAGAAGGAAAATAATAATTTAGTGATATAACTAAGTTTTTGTCAAATACAGTTTTCTTTAGGCAAAAAGGCATAATCCAAATTCATAAAATAATACAATAATATTATAAATAGAAGTACCAATGAAGGCATATGCTACAATTTATAATAATAATCATTAACCTCAATCAAATAATAATAATAATAATAATAATAGTAATAATAATAATAAATGTAACCACGATTATTGAAAATCACAATAATAGTAATACTGATAATAATGATACTAGTAAATTCTAAAAATATACCTACTATTTTATAAAAAAAACACTCCTAATGTAAATATGGATTAAACTAAAAAATAGTATAATAATAGTAATTAATCACTACATTATTAATAAGGTTGGTATAATAATAATAAGTAAAACAATAGATACAAAAAAAGAAATAAATAATAAACAAAAGATAAAACAAGAAGAAAAAGAAAAAAAAACAAAATAAATTATGTAGATGCACTGCTGCTTTTACTTTTGGAAAAAAGGAAGAGGGGATTAGTAATTGAGAGGGAAGAGGAGCGAGAGAATGAGAAGCCGAGAGGGAGGGAGGAGCGATCGGGAGAGAGTGAGATTGGAGGGAGGTGAGCGGAGAAGAAGAGGGAAGAAGTCGAAGAAGATGGGGAGAAGGGGAGCTCGCCGGCGGAGGAACGACGTGGAGGGGGTGCACGCGCCTCCGGTACGGTGGCGACGACGGTGCTCGCTCAGGTTCGATGCAGCGTGTTCTTCGACGCGGTCGCTGGTTGGGCTGGTGGTGATAGGCGGGGGCGGCCCGGCTGAGGGACAAGGTGGCGGGGGCTTCTCGACACGGCGGACGCACGAGGAGTTGGGCAGTGGAGCTCGCTGGGATGGCGAGGAGACCGGGCACGACCGTTGACGTGCTCCGGCTCCGGCGGAGGAAGCCCGCGCGCGGCTGCGCGGTTGGGACGTCGGCGGAAGGAGGCAGCGGAGGATCGGGATGGGATCGCGGCTGGCGCTGAGGGCCGGGCGGGTGGCGACGGCGAGGTCGACGGCGCTGGATGCGGTTAGGTTAGGGTTTTATTTTGTGAATTTGATGTCGGTGGTGGCCGTGAGGGTGCGGGTATGGTGGCGGTGGTGGTTGGCAGCTGCCCCGGGAGGGTTGGCCGGTGGGATCTGACTGGGGTGGTGGTGATGGTTGGGTGGACAGGGTGGTATCGGGACAGTCTACGACGGGTGGTCGCGCCATTGTGGTGGCGTTGGCGGTTCGGTCAGCGACGATTGGCCGCACCACTGTGGTGGTTGTGTGGCTGCTGGCATGGTGATGAAGATGGTGATGCCGGTGGTGATGACGGTGGGGTGTTGTGGCAGGAGCGGGGTCTGGTTGTGTCGGGACGGCCGGGGTGAGGTGGCCGTGAGGGTGGTTTGGGACAATGGTCCGGTTCGGACGGCTATTGGCGGGGCGATCTGGTGGGTTGGGCTGATGGGGGTGTTGGGATGGTGATGGCAGCGATTGTCCAGGGAGACGATGGGTGGAGTGATGTTTGTTGGATGGAATCGGTTATGGCAAGGATGTCGGAACACCGGGGGTGGTCTGTGCTAAGGGGTGGTGATGATACTGAAGGTGGTGTGGCGATGGATGGCCATAGGGGAGTTGAGTCGGGGTGAGGTTATGTTGTATCAGGTGTGTCCGACACGATAGGGACAGAGGTCCAGATCTGTCGGACCCGGTGGAGAACAATATATTTGTACCATATCGAATATAGTGGATGGGAAAGGAGGACACCGACACGATGCACGATTGGGTTGTAGAAATTTATAGAAGATTAATTGTGGAGAATTCAATAGAAATAGAGGACAAGTACCTCTCCTTTTATAGGAGGTGGGAATCCCATTAGGATGAGGATTAGGAATTATTTAAACCCAATTTGATAATTTGCTACTAATAAATTTAAAACCAATCAAATCCAAATCCAAATCCAATTTAAATATAATTAAATTCCATCTTTTAGTTTAAAATCAAATAAGATAAATGAAATTTTAATTATAGATATTAATTTAACTATTTAAATAAATCCATAAAATCAAATCAAGATTTAAATTGTCACAATAATTTCAAAATATATTTTTTCAAAAATACTAATAATAATAATTTCAAAAATTACATTATTATTTAAAAATAACTAATAAATAATTACGAAATATCTATGTATCACAAATAATATTTACATAATTATACTTTTATAGTATACCATTTTATAAGAACATTATTTATTATTATAACTGTATAAATAAAAGGCCTTTTTAAATAAAATAAATAAAATAATAACTTGGAAAATTTGGTACGATAGCTAAAATAATTATTATATATATTATTTTGAAACTATAAAAATAGAAAAATATTTTTCTAAAAATATGTATGCTCGCACATATTCGCACTCGTCGAGCAATTACGAAAAACGAATTTCGTGCGCGACGTACAATGCAACTACGCGATGTATAAATACAAAATAAAAATCAGTACCAAATTTATAATATTAAAAAAATAGTAGAAATTTAGGGGCTTTACAATTTTGGGTTGGCTTGGTTTATTCCATGGTCCAACATGTTAAACCCCCTACCTACCACCATCCCCTTTTATAAAGCCACCTACTTTTCTCTTTCCTCATAAATCCTCATAACTTCTTCTTCTCCTCCTCCATTAAAACCTCTCCCTCTCCATCGACAAGTGCACCTTGCTCTCACTCAAGAACCCATTTTGATGGTTCTAATGGCTTTCTAGCATGATTCTCAACCACTTTAGAACTTGGAAAAATTTATTTTGAAGCATAGATTTTTGTAGATCTAGAAAATTGCCTTTTTCAGAAATTTGAAGTTTTGATCTATTTAACTTCTTCATTTGCATGTTTTGATGGTTCCATGTGGTAGAGAATTTCGTCCTACCCCATTTTGACCTAAGGAAGTCCGAATTTGGACTCCAGACGGAGAAATGGCGGAGTTTAGAAGTTTTCGGCCATGGTTCGTTCTTCTCGGATTCGTCGGAAAGACGAACAGTGCACTGCTTGGGCGCATGAACCTGACATGCGCCCAAAGCATTCCCCCCACTCATGTGGGCGCATATGCCATCATGTGGGTGCATAGAGTGCCACATGCAGGTGCATAGACTCTTGTTGGCGCATAAGCCTTCACGACTTGTCACCTTTGTATTCATTCACCCTTAGCCTTTGGCCATAGGGGTTCAACCCATGTATGGGCACATAGGGCATGCTCCCTTGGGCGCATAGAGTGTGTTCTCCTCCTAGTGGGTGCATACATGTAGCCAGTGTGGGTGCATGACTTGGGTATGGCACATGGCCTTCACACGTAATGCACAAACACCTCTTCCATTCCTTGGCACTTGGCCATGCAAGTGCCTTGGCTATGTAGGCACCCATGTTTAGGTGCATAACTTCCCTCATGTGGGCGCATATAGCCCCTTCACTTGGGCACATGGATGCCCATGATCCTCATGCTTTGGTTTTGGATGTTTTGGCTTATCGCATCTTTTACGACTTGTGATTTTATACGATTTTCTCGCGATCGACCTTTATGACACGACACGACTTGTACGTGCCATGGCTAGGCATGGCACAACTCGACATGGTACGACTTGTGCAAGTCGTAGTATAACTTGGCACGACTTGGCACGATTAGCACGATTTTGTTTGATCGTGGCACGGCTTTCTATGTTTTTGCTAAATAGAAAATTACGGCACGACTTGTGCAAGCCGTGGAACGGCTTAGCAACGATTTGGCATTTTTCCTTTTGCCATAATATGTGTTTTCTTCTATATGCTGCCATATCCTTGGCTTTATTATATTTTATGCTCTAAGACTATGTTGTCTTCCTTACATCGGTGGCCCATTGGGGTGCACTCAGGATATGTCTCTTCTGCTTGCATGATGATATGTTATATATCATAACCATGACATGTGAACACGAAACGATGAATGACATATAATAAACCATGATGGCGGCCCGTCGTGGCGCGCCCCTAACAAGTAACAAGTACAAGTAATATGACATGGTAGTGGCCCGTCGTGGCGCACTCCAGACAAGAACATGACATGCCATAACATGATGGTGACCCGTTGTGGTACACCCCTGATAAGTAATCTTGACATGTAACTCATGAACGTTGTTGCGACGGCTAACTTGACATGCTATTAAACTCCCCTCTTGACACCGTGGGTAATTGTATTGAATGTGCTTGTATAAGCTACCAGTCTTGTCTCGCATCATGTCTAGGGCATGTATCCCTGGTTACCACGGTCAGGAATTCATACTGAATCTGACTAGGTTAATGACTAGATTGATCAAGTAGTTCATATAGAGAGATATTTCGGCTACGAGCAATCTCGTTATCTGGACGTCTTTCTGATGGACTTGTAGCCTACCGACGAGTAGGGCACATTTCTAGCTCACTGTTATATAGGGCGCTACATGAAATAATTAATACACATACTGTCATGTGTTGCATCCATGTCACCTAACAAGTCAAGATAACTCTTAACATGAACCTTACGTCTGGATAACCTGGATAGTCTGCAGGGCTTGTGGCCGTAGGAATATCTCATTGTATCTTGCTAGTAACTAGGCTTGTGATAACCCTAGCTAGTTAACTATCTAGCCGTACTCTTGCTTGGCCGTGAATGATTGAATGGAGTCCTATCTTGTCTAGTCTTGTCTAGACCCAGTACATGGATATCTCTGGACATGCTTGTATATGCTTTGTTTTATCGATAATTGGTTATAGACTAAGTTCTGTTCAGATGAAGGGTTACAACCCCGGTCCTTGTTTGGTTTACGGGTTGTAACTTGGTTACCGAAATAGTCCTTTAGTTATCTTATCGTTTATCACCCTGTTTTCTCTAACTCCAGTCTTATGTTATTTCATCTATGTCTTTATGTGCTAATATGTCGGTTTTAGTTCTTAAGTGAAGCCTCCTTTGTGGCACTTGCTCTTCCTGGGGTCTGACCGAGCTGGTTTTGTATGGCCAGATTTTGGAGCAGCTTTCGAGGATCTCCCAGCCTTCCTGCCATATGGTGACCACTAGAAAGAATCCTGGCAACGAGTGGGTTTTATTTTGCTCTCCCACTCCCTTGTAAAAATATTCTTTTGAGGCGTTTAGCCGTCGAGCAAGTGTTAGCTCGTTTGTAACTTTATTTACTGTCTGTCTACGGGCTGTAACATGATTGACAAATCCTAGGGTTGATCATATATGACTCAAACTCTTGCTAGTCTTCACATTTTGTACAACAAGCTTCATGATCATCTGAATACATAATGTATGGGATGCCTTACTTTGTATGTCTGATGATCTACCATCTTATTATATTTACTTGCTTGCTTGAGATTGAGACACTAGGCTTGTTCTTGACCCTAAGTGACTAATGGCTTGTAGTAGACCCTCATGCATCTAGACAGCCGTGGCCGTATTGCGAGGTAGGATTCACTTCAATGTACGTAGCTGGCTGTGTCTGTCCCCCGCTCCCCAGTATTCTGGTTCTGGGGCGTGACAACAGGCAGTAGGAGGGATACTTGCAGGTTATGTTCTTCTCGATTCCATTCTCACTTTTGCCTTATAATAACTATCCTGAAATTCAATTCCGACAGTTTTGTCTACCTCCTTGTTCATCGATAAATTTGATTCTTAGTATTCTGTGTTGATTTGATTTTGATTTTTCCAATATAAGTCGTATGGGCTAGGTCGCCTCAGTTATAGAATTTAGAATTTTCTACAGTCATATTAGCTAGCATATTGAGGACATATAGTCGAATTTTGGACGTATTTCTCGGGTGTGAGAATTTAAGGTTTTCGCGGCCAAGCATGCGACAATACAAAAATTTTAAATACCATGATTCTAGAGGTATGTACCATAGTTGGGGACTCTATGATTATCGTAGCCTTGCTTACTAGTATGACGAAGATTCTGAGTCTCATAATTTTGGACAGACACATATGATTATAGGATTGTATGATTAGAGACTTTGATTGATTGGGGGTTTGACCTAAAAAGAGTACGACTATCTTAATTTCGAGGACGAAATTCTTCTAAGGAGGGTTGACTTGTAGCACCCAGTTTCTAAAATGAGGGTAATTTTGAAATTTTGTAATTTTAATCTTTATAATGATATTTAAATCATGATATAATTTTTGGTAATTTTTAATTATTTTTAAAACTAATTAAAACCATGACTTATGATTTTGATGTGCTGCTAGTAAAATCCTAATCCTATGGACTACTTAACCTAGAGTCTAACCATGTGATTAGGATGTTTTATTTATCATTTTTAGCCTAGGGGTATTTTGGTCATTTTGGACTTTTTAATGAAAATAAATTTTGACTGATTATTATAGTACTAATCTTTTATTTAGAGACTAACCTAGTTTTGACCTAACCTAGAAGTTAATGATGTTCATGCAGGTTTAGTTAGAAGGTTAGAGACTTAATGGCTAAGTTAGATTAATATCTAGATATTATGTTAGTAGGATATTTTGACTAGATGCTACGAAACCCTACTTTTAATGTGAGCCTTTGATTGAGCCTAGATTCATGTGAAGAAGCCTTAGCCACTCATCTAATCTTGAAAAACCCTAACCCTAACTATTTCTACAGCCATCAAGAACCTCTCCCCCTCCTATTTAATCACCTCTTCAAAGTTCTTGCCTCTTTTTAATACCTACATAAAGCCCTAATAGTATTCTTCCCCAAACCTTCACCAATTCTCCATTTCTCCTCCAAATTGGACCAAACCAATTGTATTGGACTCTATTCCTGGTGTAGAGGCTGTGGGGGACTAGCTAGCAAGGATTTGGAGGCTTGGGATTATTACAAGTTGGGAAGAAACCCTCATTCAACAAGCTCTATATTGAGGTTTCACCCTCAATAGGTAAAATCTATCAAACACCCTTAAATTCCCAAATATCTTTCCATAGTTACATTCATTTAGGTAAACCCTAGTTGTCCCTCAAGTTTGGTAGGAATTGGAGTCCATTTAGTGTCCGTATCGGACACGTATCAGTGTCTTTAGCAATGTGTTTGATGAAATACCTAAACCACTGTTTTATTCACTATTTTCAAAACTAATTTCACTTTTGTGTAGCCCTATAGGTGTGTTTTGAATCCCCTAAGGACTGAGCACGGATTTGTGTCAATTTTATGTCGAAAACGGGCACGGACACGCTGTACGACACGCGTGTGCGCTATCTTGCTACCCGACGCTTATTGCGGACACGACACAGCTCGAGACACCACGAAACTTGGTGGACATGTGGGGACAGTGTCTGCGAACGTGCCCCCCAAGTTTTGTGGACTCACGTGTCGTGTCGGACACGAAAACCCACCCGTACTAGTTTTGTACTGACAGTCTACGCGCGAACAAGGCTCTCTAATACGGGCTTCATGTCCCTCGTTGACACATCGTGGTCATGTTACAGGGTGTCGATCCTCTAACCATAGACCTAGTCTACCCTAGGACACGACCACGAGACACGAGGACTCACGTGTCGTGTCCATTTGCTTTCGGCACCTCAACACGAGACTGTGCTGAACACAGTTCTGTCACTGTTTTACTGATACTTTATTCTTGACTGTATTGGACACTTTGTGTCCTGTTTGTTGGACACGAATGCACCCCCTAGATACGTAATCACATGTATTTCATATTGGCACAAATTAATTTGATATTTCGTTGAGTTTTCATATGTTAAATTGGGTTTTGCATTCGATATTCAGAGCTCTGATACTGAGTATCAAATTGGGTTTCTTTTCTGAAAATTTAATCAATTTAATCATGTATATATATTATTTACGTAGTAATTAACTTGATGAGCATATGTATTTCATTCGTGTATGTTTGGGTTTCAAATAATGTTTACTGTTAACTAATACTTTTCCTGTTTTTAAAGGGTTTGGTGAGCTTTGATTTTTAGGTTTTCCTGAGTTTTGTTAAATTTTGATGATCGTATGGATTCTCAGTTTATATATGTTGTGACTGTTGGGTTTTCAAATGAGAAACGAAGTCAAATGGATTGAGTTGGGGTTTTTATTTATTTTTGAGTTGAGACTCATGTATCTCAGGTTACCTGAGATTGAAATATTGTTGAGTTATCTCAGATTTCAGTTTTCTGAGATTGATTTAATATATATTAACTGTCAATATATGTATACAAAACTAAAATGAACTTGACACCACACACACACCCCACACCATATCATTGTCTATCTATACACACACACCTTATCATCACTGTGCACACATATATCACCCTATCACTCACTGCCACTCCACACACACACAACACTATATATATGACCTACCTTATATATATACATGTATATATAGGAAAATGTGTTGATAATGAGAAGGATGATTCCCCTTATTGTTGTTCAGTTTAAAACCCCATGTTAGCACACTCATCTAAGCATGTGACACTCACAACATGTTGACACCCATACTTCATATCTCTATACTCACACACACATTTCTCTCTATATATGTATATAAAATTGCAAGTAGGCATGTATGTATATATGTATACATATGTTATGTTGCATGATAGTTAGTATTCACTTGAGGTTACCTATTAGCCTTTACATATACACTCAGTCCACACACACACAATATTTTGCCTACATTCCTTTCTCTAATGTATGTGTATTTATATATAGTGCCTATATATATATTTGATTTATAAATATACTTGTATATATTGAATTGTATATAGGATATTTGATATGGTATTGGTATTGGTTTTGTTTTGGTTCATAGAGTTTTGGCATAGGTTTGGCTAGGCCTAGTTTGACTAAACCTAGACTAGATAACCTAGAATTGACTAGAGTTGACCAAAAGTCAACATTGAGTCAATATGTGACCAATTGACCTAGCTTGACTAGAGTTTGACTTAGTTGACTAAGATTGACCTAGTTGACTAGATGTTGACTTGGTTTGACCCAGAGTTGACTTTAGTTTAGAATGATCCTAGAATTCATATAGAATGTATTGTAAAGTTCAATATTACCATTCTGGACATGTTGTGACCTGTGTTGCTCTAAATAGGACTCATCTACTCTGTCTAGACATCTACACTTACCAGATACTCAGGATATCAGGCGAGTACATTCTCTGATCATTTCATACTTGTTAGGATTTATATTCTTGCTCTAGATTACTTTACTTGATGCTGTCACGTTGTTAACACGGATTAGTACTATATGGATCTTTACATTGAGATGTTATTCCCCTCGGGAGCATCAGGTACATCATGTCATATGCGTTTCACTTTCATCATGTACTCTTGTGCTTTCATTATTCATGTACACTCTTGTGATTCATGTACTCACATGTTCACAGAGCCCTCATGTATACCTTCATGTGCACCCTATTTATGGGCCTCCATGTGAAATACTGTACAATAACATAACTTGTCTGGATCCTTGTGTATTGATTGGGGTACGGGGGAGTAGAAGCAGTCATGTGAACAATTCCAAGTAGTTATTGTATAAACTCTTTATTGTAATCATGTACAAATTCAAGTCGTTCACATGTTTATCTTATACTCTACATTACTAGTCACTGATAGTTCTCTACTTATAGTAGCTATTTACATTACAGTTCTCTCTCTTTTAATATATGTACTTTCTTTCAGCGTTTCATGTATTTTACTCTATTGCATGCTTTATATTCCTGTCTTGATATAAACTGTTGAGATTATGTGCTCATTTATGTCCTGACTGGACCTGTTGAAAATATTACAGAGGATGACGAGGACCTTTGCCCTACTTATTATGGAGCTGCCATAGATGACACCTGCGACTTGGACCTTCAGCAGGATCCATCAGCAGTAGAGGATGTCACCCCTATAGTTTAGGCTAGTTAGCTTAGACTTCTATCTTATTTTGATGTCTAGTCTCATTTGGATACATTTATGTTTATATTTGGGATCTTGTTATTATTCTGGATGTTTGTAGGAGATGTTATCTTAGACACTTAGACTTCTTCTCCTTTTTGTATTTCATTTGATTATTTTCATTATCTATCTATCTATCTTAGTTGTGATTGAGTTGTACATTTCTGTATTGTCCTCCATTTGGAGTGTATATACTGTACAGGTACCTTATAATTGTTAGATGTATGTGACCTATGACAGCGTTCTACCGCCGACACTACGGCGTAGGCTGGACGTACCCACTTCTCGTGCCCCTACACTAGGATGCGGGTCGTGACACTATCGTTCTTGTAATGATGATTCTTGTATGATTTTCACATTTAGTACTTGTAGATGTTTCGAGTAGATGGTTCTTGTTTGTGGTTCGAGTAATGGAGACTAGACAAGTCAAGTACATGTATTACAAGTGGATGAATCTAGAATATCGATACGTATTGTGACAGGGAATCAAATAAAACTAACTAGAACTGAAATACAGTAATCATCAAGTAAATGAAAGAACTATCAGAGAATGTACTTCGCCTGATACCCAGAATGACTGATGAATACAGATGTCCGAACCGGAGTCACAATGTCCTATTTAAAGCAATACAAGTTATAATGTGTTTAATAAGTAATAACTGAAGTACACAATGCAATCTACATAATTCTAGGTCAATCTAAGTCAAAGTCAACTCTTGGTCAACTCTGGTCAATTCTGCTAGTCAAACTAGTCAAACTGAGTCAAACCTTAGCTATATGGGGTCAACTGGTCAACTTGGTCCTAATGGTCAATATCTAGGGTCTTGGTTAACATTGAACTCTTGGTTAAACTTTATAGCGCTATCTCAAACCATAACTTAAACCTCAATCCTAATATATGTATACAATAACCACTCTAAGAGGCCTATCCACAACCTTATCATATATGTATATACACCCTCATATACATACAACACATAGTATCATAACCCATCAATTGTACTTCACAAACTCTAACATATATATATATATATATATATATATATATATATATATATATATATATATATATATATAACCTAAAACCCTCATACCTAAACATTGGCCTATACAGATCTCTATAATCATAATGTTATGTATATTCAAACTATAGATGCATATGTCTCTATACAACTCCCACATAAACCTACCCCTCACCAAGGAATGGCCAATGGCCAACCATCCCAGACCTACATCTGCTACTACCCCTGCTTGCTGCTCAAGCTACTGCTGTATATGCATTGCAGGCAATGTAAATACAACCACAAGCTCAACTGCTTACCCCCTACTCACTTTCCTGAACATTCAAACCCTACCAAGCTACCAGATCAACTCTAATCATAAACTCTCTATCACTTCTAACACTCAAACCACTAAACAAGCTAACTGTAACTAACAAACATCCTACACTCTAACCTCTGATTAGGCCATGCCATGCCAAGGTCAGCCAAATGGGAAAGCCCCTGCTCCTCTCAAACAGTATTCCATTGGCACTATGTCCAGATACCACTGAACATCAAATGAGACATGGGCTAAGTGGACTGAAATAAGAATAAAATCAACTAACTACCCCCACGTCCTCTGATACATCATAAAGGCCCATCCCCATTTCTCTCTAACTGAAACTATGATTCAAACATTGCATCCATTCGAAAACCTACTGAATCAACATATATCTAACAGACCTACATCTCAAACCCAAATCAAAACCCAAATAATATCAAATCTCAGAAAAACGGAGAACAAACATAGCCTATATATACTTCAACCTAGAAATCAAATATCAGTCATATGACATGTTCATATGAAAACTCACAGATATGAACATAAAAAAAAAGAAAAAGGATGTGCCACAGTATGTAGAATGTGTGTCTACAAACCAGTGTCAACCTGTATGTCAATCCCGTATCAGTAGCTAATTGTTCGCGTGTGTGAGTCAGTATAGAATCAGTGCAGACACAAATACTCACTCGACACGACACCAACCCATCTTTTGGGAGGGTCCTGTCCGTCAGTGTCCCCACCTCTGTGTCAAGTTACACATCTCCATGTGGCATGTCCATTGAGCACGAAACTCGTGGCAGCAAGACACTGCATGCAGTGTCGTACGGCATCCCGTGTCCGGATTTTGACACGAAAAACGTATCAAAATCGACTCAGTCAAAGGGATACGTGATCTACACATCAAGGGCTACAAATCTATGTAATTAGTTTTGAAAATTAACAAAAATGAATTCTATGAGGCATTTCATCGAATACATTGAATAGTTCTCCGATACACATACCAAATGGACACGAATCGAACCCAAACTCAGCCTAGGACTAGGGGGACCCTAAATGAATGCATCTATGGAAAGAAAACAAAATATTAATGGGTTTAGAGGTCATTACCTATTGAGAGTTGGAATCTTAATAAAATTGCACTTGAGCTCAAAATCACACCACTCTAATGGCCAACTTGCTCCAAATCCTTGCTAGCTATCCACTAGAGACCTCTTCTACACTAGGAAAGTGTATTGCAATTGATTGGGCTCAATTTGGAGTTGATTTGGAGAAAGAGGGTGAATTTGGGGAACAACATAAATTAGGGTTTGAAGATTTAATGAAAAGAGGCAAGGAGGTCTAACATGATGTTTATATAGGGAAGGGGGTTGCCTCTTGGTTGCATAAGTAATATCTAGGGTTTGGGTTCAAGTTAAAGGCAATTAAAGGCCTCTACATGCATAATTCAAGGCTTTCTAGCTAAAGGCCCATGTAAATTAGGGTTTCCAAGCTAAATATCTCAAACCTAAGAATATCTAGATATTCCTAACCTTGTCATTTAGTTGGAAGCTTCTAATCTAATATCTAGGCTCATGACTAATATCTAGATTAGGACAATTCTAGGTTAAGACCTAACATATCAATTAGCACATTATTAAATAATAAAAATTTAAAATAGTTCCAATATTCACAAATGACCAAAATACCCTTGCTTCTAACATGTGGTAGTTAGTTAATCTAATCACATAGTTAGGTCTCCGTGGTCATGGTTAGTCTCTAGGCTAAGTAGCTCTAAGGTTACACTAGTAAAAGACCAAAGTAATAATACACTAAATTAAATAGTATTAAACTAATCTAAATTCATCCATAATCATTAACATCATTAAATCCTATTATTTAATGATCAATTTGCAAAAAGTTCAAAATTATCCTTGTTTTAGAAAAGTGGTGGTTACAATACGTGACTAGGGTCCTCCATATACCGTCTCAACTGCGACACGTGGAACACGTTGTGAACTCCCTCCAGTGTAGGCGGGATAGGCCACTACACCGACCCTCTCAAGAATGGTGAAAGGTCTGATTAATCATCGATTGGTGGATGTATATTCTAGAGAACATGACGGAGTGACGGAGGATATCGGAGTTGGACCGCAGTATGCACAGTTGCAGGAGACATACAAGTATACCTTGCCAACTTATACAGTATAGTTTATATGCATGTTCTCTTTCATGTTGTTGTTTTTCTCATACTTTTATATTCATGTTGCTTTACCCTATTTCTAGTTTTACTTTATCCTGTTTCTAGCTTACATGCATGTACCTTTTTTGTTAATTTTATTACATGTGATATTAATTTTCGTGTTCACATGTGTCTCGTGATAGAGTTGCCTAGTCCTATACCATTATTCCCTTAACCTGACTTAACTTGAGTATGACTTGACTTGAGATATTCTATAGAGTGGGAGCGCTTGCCTTGGCTACAGTCTATAGGATTGACTTAACACTTGTATTTCCTTTAGGAGAGGAGAATGATACTAGGGTTGGCTACCTTGACCATTCTTGATTGAGAGTCGCTTGCCTTGGACTACAATTGAGACTATAGACTGGGAGTGCTTGCCTTGTATACAATCTCTAGAATTGACTTGACTTACTTGTTAGCCATGTCTAGTATTACGCTTCTTTATAGCATGTCATTGTCTTCGTATTCTTGCGTCTTAGTTATTCCTTTGTGTTTATTTTCTTGTTATTTACTGTTACATTCGGCATATGTAACTTGATATGTCCCCTAAGGACATGGTGATCTCTCCAGGTTTTGCTGAGCTGTTAAAATAGAAGGGTAGTTGGTGGTTGTTTCTCCAAGATGTCAGGTATATTTAGTTGATAATGTCATCATATTCTTCCTTATTTTATATGTTTGTCCTAAATTGACTCATGCTGCTATTATAGCCTAGTATTATACAAGCTTCATCTTTTTCCTAGCTTGTTCATGATATATGTGTTATTGGGGATCCACTATGATACATTTATCTATTCTAGAATCAGTGTATTATGATCTGATCAACTATTGTGCACTTGGTTCGCTATTCATGTTACTATTTTATGGATTAAGATATAGTTGAACTTGCTAGTTATAATTAGACTTGACCTCTAGACAGCTTATGCATATTCAAGTAGGGTTGGAGTCCACTTGATACGTAGCTGGCATGGTACGTATCCTGGTCCTATGTATTTTAGGACTGGAGCATTACAACGTGGTTGTTACAGTCGGCAAGCTTTTCGGATCAAATCTTGTGGTTGTAAGAAGTCGATAAGTCTTCGGATTAAAGCTTGTGGTGTACTGCTATTTCACAAATTGTAGATTAATACCAGACAAGTGTACCTAGGACTAGATTGCCTTCCACGAAGGACACCAATATACATTACGGTCTTTGCATTTATGACTTCTTAACTCTGGCTATTTTCAATATTTGCTTGCTGAATTGCTAGTTATTTTTTAGTTGGTAATTTTTATTGGATATATTTTATCGCACTCTATTCACCCCCCCTCTAGAGTTGCCTTCACATGTACCCAATTATTTGGGAGTGGTCGTGACAAGTTTTATGGTGGCCCATGCAGGTCAGTTATCGCAAAGAGTACAAACTTGTGGTAGTACTTAAGTTAGTCGTACTATTGCGAGCCTGCGACTAAGTGATAGGATTCTAGGAGAATGGGTGCTCATTCACAATTAGGATTATTTATTATGTTCTAACTTCTTTCTTCTAAGCTCATGATCTATAACTTTAACTGGTGTCAGTTTTTCTTCATGTTTGTCTTTCGTCCTTTGTTGATCATAGGAAATGACTAATATTAAGGATACCATGTAGGTAAATCATATTGTTTGTTTAAATATTTTTATTGTGCATGTTTAGGGTAGTTAAGGGTATGACAAATGCTATTTAACTTAGGTTATGGATATTATAAATTATATTGAGTATAATCATCAACAGATAGAATTTTGGAAGTTCCAGTTTGGTAGCATAACATTATAGTAGCTTGTGTTTATGAAGGATGGCCTTCTTAGAAAGTATGCAACTTAAGTTCTTTGTTGGATTTAAAAATGAATGTCTACATGCGACTATAAATTTTGTCAAGGATGATGTTAAGATACATCAAGGATAGGTTAAAGTCTATATTAATGGTTTGTATCTAAGTTTAAGGAACATGACTAGGCCAATAGAATTGAAGGACATTAAGGTAAGAGCGGTTAATTCTAGTATCAATGACTCTACACAAATTAGGATTATCTACATCATTTACTCTTCTATTATTTCACGTCATCAACTGGTTTAAATTGTTGTTCTTTTCCAACTTGAAATTTGTATTTCGGTGATAAATTAATGTCCATTGAGTTTATTAAGAATGCCCAAGCCTAGACATACTCTTAGGGTATCCCTAGTGAACCTTACCTTATTGTTCGTCTCAGATTTGCATCATGAGTTACTTACCCACTCTATATACCTAGCATTGATTGCTCGTCCTTTGATAAATTCATTTCAATCATGATTAGAGTTGGATCTTAGGGAATATGTCGAATGTGTAATCCGATAACCTATTTTGGCCGGCCATTAACCTTTGGTGACATGATTGCGGAAATATGTGGTTCTCAGATTTACCTAGGTGCCACTTAAAAACCAGCAGTTGATCCAACCTTTAGCACTCATGGCCTGATGAATATGAACAAATTTATCTAAAGTGAAACCAACTCTATACTATTTCAAGATATTAAGATATTAACAAATATCAAAATGAGCAAACTGAAGGAGTTTGGTACTTGCCCTGGTCATTTCAACTTAAACCATCATTATGGTATAACCAACCAGTCAACAATAATAAACTCATCTTGCTTAACAAAATCGTAGCTGTTGACAGGAAAAAATGAGAACCATAATGAGGGAACATTTTAGAATCCTCGTAAATATATTGAGAATGGAAACATATAACACAGAATCATATTACAGATAATAGTTGAAAATTGAAATAAATGCCAGAGTGCAAGTGTGGTGGTATTTACATTACAGCAATATATGTAGCAATCATCTTTCTGTTTTCTATTTCCAAAACCTCGCATCAATAACATCATGCAATGTTAGCCTAGAGGCCATAGGGTGCTTCACTTACAGCTTTACCCTGAGGCTTACAATCTCGGGGATCAACAAGACCTTCTAAGACAACAAGCTGGTCCAAAAGCAGAGACTTCTCATCCTCAAGACTCTGAACATCCCCCATAACTGTGCTCAGTTCTCCATCCAAGGAGAAACTTTCTTCTTCCAACAA
Source organism: Iris pallida (assembly GCA_029216955.1). Taxonomy (NCBI): domain Eukaryota; kingdom Viridiplantae; phylum Streptophyta; class Magnoliopsida; order Asparagales; family Iridaceae; genus Iris; species Iris pallida. The sequence goes on along the minus strand of JANAVB010031640.1, from coordinate 198,476 downwards.
CAGGTACTTGTGCCTCAATGTTCGATAATCGCCACCCGACACAAGGGGATCTGGCAATGGCTCTGCTGCAGTAGAATCCATCTTTCGGGAAGCATTAGTAGCATTGGAACTCGACTTTTTCTTCAAACTCTTTTTCGCCTTCACGGGTGGAGGAAAGGACTCCCGGCCTCTGTTTATCTCTCCTTTCTTCTGGATTGTAGAAGCCACTTGGCTTAGTGGTTTCTTTTTTCGTGGCTTCACGTGAGAGACTTCCTCCGGTGGCACCAATCGTGGTTCTTGCATCCCGACAGCTTAATACTCTGCACCAAGTCATATGTCTCATATTCAATAACAAGGTTTTGTTAGCAAGATGCAGGTACTAAAATGATGGGTTAGATGAATTGAACAAGTATTTAGCACACAGATCGCCGCACAAGAAGATGGATTATATCAGCTCAAGTGAATATTTTCTACAGCACACTAAGGCCTCGTTTGGTTCACGGAAAGGAAATCAATTCCCATGTATTTTCCATGGGGATGGGAAAGTAGAATTCCTATCAAATTTCCTTTCCTATGTTTGGTTGGTGTAGGAAAGGAAAGAAAAAATATATCATTGTTCCAACAATATCCCATGTCAACATAATTATAATGAAGAGTTAATTGGAAAAATAGGTAATAAATCAAGGTTACTTTTGTCATAATGTTTGGTAATTAATGTTGGAAAAGGAGGAGGGAAAATGAATCCCATGGGTCATGAGAGGAACCATTTTCCCTCCTATTTTCCCCCATGTCAGGAAAGTGTTTCCCAAATTTGTGGCTACCAAACAAAGGAAAGGAACAAGTTTCCTTTCCGGATTCCTTGAATCCGTGAACCAAACGAGGCCTAAGAGTTGTTTAGTTGATAAGGAAACTGCATGACAAATTAGTTTAAGCAGACAACTAGAATATTCAGTTGTTTGATCAACAGGACATATAATTGCTATTCTCTTATTCTTTTCCTTCTCAACAGATTTTTCTTGCAGAGTCTACCCAGTGTTATAAAATGCCACTCATGGAGGAAAGAGACATTTAGCCGTCAAAACAGGAAAAAAATCTCACTTCTAGGCAATTGGGTAAATATGTCAACCGACATAGAGGGTTCTACCCGATATGTTGACCTGATTTATGTCAGATGCTTGGGGCCTGAAATGCACCATTTCAAAGTAATGAGCACTACTTGATTTTTATGGTAGTCTGACGCCAATGTCCAACTTTCTACGCCAATCTGGCACAATTCCAGCCCTAAATTGCACCTCTTTTCGTCATGTTTTTCTTTCTTCCTTTGCCTACGTTGTATCATCAACCCTCCCTCAGTGCTAAGTTTGATAGTTTTTTATTCCACTCTTTTCCTTCATAGGTGTAAATTCTTGTAATTTTCACTAGTCTTCGTATCAGATATCGCCAATCAGATATTGCCAATGGTTTCTTTGTTCTCCTTATCTAATGAGCTTCAACATAGTGCCAATTTATTGTATCACAATATATTTCATCTTTCTTGTTTTGAATACATCAAAAAATAGATACAACCATGAAATGTGGCAACATGGTATCAAAATCAAATCAACAAGTATTGATGTAAACATCCAAAACAAAAGCACGTGCATGGGTGCACCGAACACTACTGACCCACACGGAAGTTGTATCAATCTTGTCAAAATTTATATTGTTTTGCATTTACCAATATTCCAATTGGGTTTACACATCCTGCCAAATAGTGTAATCATATTGTCCAGGAACCTTAACCATATACACAGGAATACTGTTGAACAAGGATTATAGGAGTTGAATCTATTACCATGTCCATGTTTTACCGACACAAATTGACATGAGAAAACACGGATATTGGTACCAATTTTGGTATGTCCTAGTGTATTTTGGAATGTATCAGTCATGTTACACAGACACCGGGGCCAATTTTGTGTGTGATTCCCAGATCATTGGATGAGTGACAATACATTACTATTCAATTGATTGGATAAGAAATGAATGTATTCGTGGGATGTTAAGATGACAAGATGAGAGAAAATTGTATTAGGTGGATTGGGTATGTGCAATGGAGACTAACAGATGCTCCAATAAGAAGCCATAAGATAGTAGTTAAAGGAGCCACTTGACTAGAGGTAGGCCTACACAAACATGGATTGAAGTTTTAAATAAGGATATGATTTTTGTTAGTTTACAGATTAACACAGAGCTAGATTGAAGAAAATGATTCAAGCAGCCGACCTCAAAATATTTGGGATAATGATTATGTTGTTATTGTTGCATGTTGCTTCCCAGAACATGCCATTCTCAAAGAATGAAACCCAAAAATCTCAAGGGAGCTGATTAACCTAACTCTATTGTCTATCCAATCAAGAAGGCTGCAATGAAGGGTATGGGACTACAGCCACCAGGGGGTGGCCCAGCATTTGAGGCACGTGAGGGTTATTAGTGAGTATTGGGTTTGAGCCCAGGCCTCAGCAAAAAAAAAAAAGGTATATTGAACTACAAGAATAGCTTAAAGAGTAATAAAGAAGAAGAAGAAGAAGAAGAAGAAGAAGAAGAAGAGAGTATAAAGAGACCAAAGAGGCACAATCAATGTCAAAGGTCGACTAGAAAGAAAAAGAACATCCAGACCCAACACACTAAATACTTGACGAAACCAAGCATTTAGAAACAATAAAATACGTCAAGTCACCTCAAACAAAAAAAAAAGTAACACCGGCATGAAACAAGAAAATTCAACAAGAGAAGTCCAATGTGTAAAAAGAAGATTTCAACCTTTTTAAATTTTTAGAGATTATAGAAGAGATTTGTCGAGAAGGTGGTATGTATGTAAAGAAGTTTCATATACACTATACTAACAATCCAAATATATCATATAATCAAAAAGAATTTAGCTAATAGTCTGTTTTTAGAATAAAGGCCAGTATTATAAATTTATAATGTCCCTTATTGAACCCAGTATCTCCTTTTCCCCAACCAAAGACCTAAAGCATTGGGTGGCCAACCTTTGGTTAAGTTTAAGCTAGTAATTGTGTTTAAAAATACATTTAAGTGAAAATTAGGATAAATGGAGTCTCTAACATAATTTATTGAGCAAAAGGATTTCCAACCTATTGGAATAATATAAATATTTAAACGTCAACCCAGCCCTCATTAGATCTCAAGAGTTTTAATGTACTAGCAGGAATTTTAACCATGTATTTCAATATGGGGTTAGATTTCATACTAATGGTGGAAATGAACCTTCAGATATTGATGATGCTACCAAGGAGGGGAGATTTGACTCGATGAAACTCGGAATGGCAGTGACACTTTTCCACAATGTTCCCTCAAGCGTGTTGCAAAAAGGTCGAAGCCAAGGTGGGAGTGCCTTTGGAATCTATTCCTCCGATTCCAAAGTAAAATCGTGCTATAAAATGACAAGAAATAGTTCAAATAAAACTGATGAAGAGCAAAAAATGTGTACCTTGTTCCTTTGCTTAAGCTATTCATGGAAGAACTATAGTTTCTTTTGAGACAATGTTGATCCCTCTATAGTGGTAAGGAGATTAGTTGTCACGAGATAAAGCTAGTCTCTCTCTAACTATTAGGAAAAATGGTGGTACCTTTGTACGAGATAATCATAAGATTAGAAATGATCATGAAATTGTATTGGTTGTTCCTCATAAGCCATCGAGCTTAGTTGATAGTGGATTTGAGCTTGAAAGAGATTATAGCAAATATTATCATACCGATCCCCTTGCGCCTTGAACCATGTAGGATGGTCGATATGGCTGATTTATTAGGGTGGTGGTCGTCTTTTGATATTGCACACTAGTCGCTAGGGAGTTTATAAAGTTGAGGTCCCAACTTTGTAGAGGCATCAAGAGACCAACATGAATCCGACTCGACAATGGTATCAAGGCCCTGATAGAATCCACTTGTGTCGAGCTATATCCTTCATCCAACAGGGTTAGGCGCAAGGCCTTCCTCTATTCGGTTGACGAGGTTATGTACAAAAAATTTCTCTTCAGTCAACGGGCTTAGGACAGGGATTCCTCGCTTCGTGCACAGGGTCCTCTCTATCTTGGTCGGCAAGGTTAGGCGCAAAACCTAATCACTGCAGGAGTAGGCACATCGCCTTCTCTTTCTAGGTCAAGACATTAGGCGGAGGTCCTCTACTCACTTCGGGGTTAGGCGTAGGGCATTCTCTTGATCTGCAAGGTTGAGCCCAGGGCCTCTACTCGCTTGAGGGACAAGTGCAAGGCCTTTCCTCTAGCTTCGAGGTTACGCACAAGGTCGTTCCCTCTCTTTGGTTGGTGAGGTTGGATGAAGGGTTTCCTCTCGCTCTATTTTGTATGTTGTAGGTCACATATGATTCTGTGACTACAGTTGGAAGGCTCGACTGAACATACAATACCATACAGGAAGGGAAAATTTGATTTCAGGTCCATACATTTGATACCTTACCACCTATGTCACATTTGATTCCGTGACTAATAGTTGGGAGGTACTTTCATACTTCAATTCCATTTGGGCGACCTCACAACTGGCAGTCACAAATAATATCTAGCAAATCCGCATCAACCCAAAATCAGGCCCAAACCCAGTATCAGCTAAATCCAATGACCCATGCGGAATAAACACAATCTCCATGACCATTTTAATCTAATAATTATCTCTATAGGGATACCAGAATTATCCCTACCAGCTACAGCTAGTCTTCCTATCTCCTGACAACTATAGAGATATCAAGATCATCTCAAAAGATACTATAGTTATTCTATAAATAAGGCTTAAGCATAACTTTAAGGTACACAAATTTTCTACTCTTCATCAATTTCACTAAAACTATTTTATGTCATTTTCCAACATGATATAACTGGCAGATGATCATTACGAATGGCACCCCACCTTGGCTTCAACCCACTAGAGAGCATGGGGAACACTGAGAGAAGCCTTGCTGCCATTCCAAGACGCTCAAGAAAATAATCCGTCAAGTCAAACCTTGCCACCTGAAGAGTAGACACATCATCAACATTTGAAGGTTCATTTCCACGTTTAACATGGAATCAACCCCATGTTGAAGTGTATCAACACTCACAGAACAATCCAGGTTCAAATCTCGCCTAGCACTTTAAATAGATAAAAAAAAAATCATACAACTACATGACTCCAGCTATTTGCAGATAAAACTCTATGCGGCGGAGCTGTATTTGGAATAATATAAATATTTAACCCTCAACCCTCGTAACTATGGAGTTGTGTTGTTGTTGCAAGGACTTCTAAAACAACCTATACTCTACGAGAAGGAAGATAATTAGCATGTAAAAAAGCAAGGGACAATTATAGCTAGAAGAATGTATCTAAGAGAAACTTAAACAACCTTCACAGCAGAATCCATGATCAATATTCTATTCAAACGCTTCACGTTTCTACTTAAAATTCACATAAACAATCCTACTTTTACATCTCTCTTCTTTTAAGCCGCCCAAACATATGTAGTGATCTATCTCCTTCAAAAATTACAACAAAAACCCTAAAATTGATCATTTTTAATTTTTTGGAAACTAGTCTTACATAAAAAAATGGCATCGTATTTAAAATAAATAAACTAAGATCTTAAGAAATATCTAACAAATTCCTCTTTATCCCAGTTCTTCGAGCTCCAAAATTAACGGTTAGTAGAATTACAGTTTCTTGTTTTATTAGTTTTAGGGTTTACGATTTCTTGTATTTTTAGTGTTAGGGTTTGTGAAATGGAGATGGCGAACAAAGAATATGAAATTGAGAGAGGAAGGAAGGCCTATGTATTGGGAGAAAATGGTACACACTGAATACAGATGGCAATATGCCATATAAACATCCACAAACATAAACACATATGCAAGTGCACTGAACAATGACCCACATGGAACAATCAAAGTTGTATCATTATTGTCAAATTTTATTATCTTTTGCATGTACCAATATACCAAATGGGGTTGACACAAGTATGCCAAATACTATAATCAAATCTCCAAGAACCATTAGCAGATACGCCATCAGTACTTCAGAGTAGAGCAGAAATTATAGGAGTTGTATCAATGGTTAAAGCAAACTTCTCATTTCCAAACAAAGAAATCTTGGTCTTTGTTATTTTCCTGAAATCGAGGTTGTCCAATGGGGTGAATCCCTTATTCTCTCCCAGTGTAAGCATTGTATGAATTTTATGCATGATTTTGGCTATTTTGGGTGTTAACCCTATGACTCATCCCTTATTCTCTCCCAGTGGAAGTATTGCTCAATCCTGATTACTCTGACTCATAGTTTGCAATAGTGGCCAATACCGATAAAGTTTGGCATGTCCCAGTCCGATACAGACTGCTATTAATACTGACCACTACCAACATTGGGGGTCTCTTTTCTAGCTAATTAGACAGAGAAACTTGAACGAAAAACACCCATCAGCAAGTGTAAAAGCATAACAAGGTTTAGAAAGTATGTAAATGAAAAAAGAATTTATTTGTCGCAGGCAAACCAATCAACAAGGATGACTACTATTTCATTCAATTACAAAACTACTAAAAAACAACACAAAATACTTAAAATTATACCTAAATGTATAAAATATTTTTTCTAGTTTATTAATAATTAATTGCTTTCTGATACCAAAAAATTTGATAATCATATCCGAAGACGTCGATATTACCAATATCGGTGATACTTATACTCATAGGAAGGGAACGGTCTGATACTGATTCCAATACTGCGAACCTTATCACTCGTCCGGATATTTCATTTGCTATGAGCAATTTTAGCAAGTATATGCATTTGTTATGAGCACTTTTATCTAGTATATGCAGTCTCCTCGGACATCTGGTCTTCAGACTATTGAGTACATACTTCGTTATCTGAAAAAGTCTTCTGCCAATGCTTGTCTATCAAATTTCCTCCTCTCACTAGCCGCTTACGTAGATGCTAATGATGCGGGTTCAATGGATGATCGTCGCTTGACGAGTATTTTATGCACTTATTTTGGAGGAAATCTTATTACTTGGCGGAGAAAGAAACATATTGTTGTTGTCCGGTCTCCCGCTGAAGCCGAGTATCGCTTGATGGCCCATGCAACTTCTAAGCTCACGTGGTTGAAAATTTTTCTTATTAATCTTGGTGTCACTCTCTCTCTCTCTCTTCTCCAACTCTTTTTTATTGTGATAACTAGGCAACCATTCACATTGACTAGGGATTATAGGAGTTATATTATTCTCACCTCTCATATTGCACTCGCACATTACAATAAAATACAAACATAAAACCACAGGCATGGCACCAATTTTAGCATGTCCTAGTGTCCTTTGAAGTATATTTGCCATGTTATCTGACATGGACACCGGCACAAATTTCAGTGCACGTACTTCCTACATCATGCCCTTCTCTAGGAACGAAACCTAAAACTCTCAAGGTAAGCAATTAAATTTAAAAGTAACTTACCAATCACCAAATCTAGTGACAGACCAACCCAATCAAGAGGGCACTAATAAAGTATATTGAACTACAAGCATACATAAAGAGTTCTATGAGAGAAAATAAATGTCAAATATCTACCAGAAATAGACTATAAAGAGACCTAAGAGGCACAATCAATATAAAAAAAAGTTACTAGAAAGCAACAAAAATCCATACCCAACACCTCAAATACATGATGGCCCCAAGTATTTTGAAGCAAAAGCAACCCATTCGTTAAGTCACCTTAAACCAAAAAGAAAAAACAAAGAAATCCATAAAAGAATCTCGTTATCCCAATGTGCAAAAATAAATTTTCAAACAAGAAAAAAAAAGCCTTTATCCCATCTTTTTGGAAAAAGAAGAACTATTTCACCTTCTCAAAAATTTCTAGGAATTTATAGAAGTGATTTCCCTATAACAACAAAGCACGTTTAAGCTAAAAGTTTCGTTTGAAACAACAAAGACAAACCCTTACCCCAAAATATTAGGTTTGATATTTGAATCCCGAAATAACCATAGTATCATTAGCACAATGAATAGCTCATAGGAAAAAACAGAATTCTTTTATGTCTAGGGCTTCGACATTATCCAAGAAGAAGAAGGGATTCGAGAAATTAAGGGGTTTTAGTTATAATAGTGAGTTTGTAGAATTAGGAAAAGAAAAAGAATGAGAATATGAAACTCTTTCCCTGAGTGACAAAGAAGAGAAGGTGAAAAAGTCTATCGCAATTGCATTTAAATTTTGGGGTTTATAAAATCTATGAGCCTCTTAAGCCAATACAAAAAGTGTATACGTATACGTTTGTATTTCTATTTGACATTTTTAGTTTGGCATGTTATCCTTCTAGGTGATTGTCACCGTCTTCTTCGAGGATGATAGAGGTCTCAGAGTCTTTGGAGTTTGCATCGAAATCTAAACCCAATTATTATCATTACCATGATACTAAATGCTTGTAACAATGTTCGATCTTGTGGTATCCTTCTAGACGATGGCAGATGTACTCTTTCAGTATCAGTTTGTCGTATCTTCTTTGAGGGTGAATCAAACGGTAGATTTTCTCACCTAAAAGCATTGTGGGCCCATGAAGCACAAATCATTAATCTTGACGCCATCCTCCACTGAAAAAAGATTATAATTATTGTTCTACACCCAGAGAAGATGACAAACAGATACATGTCCTCCACCAATAAAAGATGGCACCACTTGTCCACCAATAATGCAAAAACAACAATCGAAAAAGTAAGATAAGATTCTTGTTTGCCTAATACCACATATAGGGCTCGAGGGACACGACCTTCACTTATAAATAAGAAGGAGAAGGTCTGCGGAGAGGCATCAAAGTTTAAGAGCTTTCTTTGTTGGAGTGTTGTATGGCTGTATCCTCTTGTTGTATGCTTCTAATCCTCGTGTCCCCCCTTATATTCTTCCACTAATAGAAGCTTAATTTTCTTGAGAATCTTGAGGTGTTTTCCCGGTCTTAATGATTGTACAAGTATTTCTTCAAGTCAAGGCCGTAAAAAGCGCTAGGTAGGCGGGCACCCACCGCATAGCACCTAGCCCGCCTAGGCGCCGCCTAGATCTAGGTAGTCGGCCCGCCTACAAATATTCTGGAAATAAAATCATTGTGTAGTAAAAATAAAACCCCAAATTCAAAGTCTTATACAATAAAACATAGTCAAATTCATAATAGAATTTCAAACATAATTCAAATAGTTAACAAAATATTACAATAACAAAATATCTCCTCTCTTTCCTCCATGTGTCTGTTTGCATCCCCATGGACCCTACTTCTTTTTCGTAATCAACAAATGTTGTAGAAGGACCATCATATTCACACTCAGCATCCTCATCTCACCCATCTTTGGTGCCATCATTTAATCAACTTCTTGTTATAGCACAACAATTCTACTACTTTAATGAGCACCGATGCTAGTGTCACAAGTAGGACATACGCACCTGATGCTTGTGCAACCATTGCACAAGTAAGTCCCGAGTGTGGTCCGCTAATCACCACTATCTACAAAACATCCATGAGCATGTATTAGCTCACTAGCGTATATCACATCATCAGTCTTGTTGATGAGTTTCGTATTGAATTGCACGTAAACTATTGTTCAACTTTTTCCACATCTAGCATATTTATTTCTCTGTAGGTAATCTACATGAAAACAATCATACAAAGTTACATATTGATTGGAATGAATAACTATGTTTTATAATCATATTATACTAACCCCCTCATAAGTGCTCCTATTTCTCTCACATCTAGATGAACTTGAAGTTAAAACGAGGTATTTTTGCAATTCTCAACAAATTGGAAGTAGATCCTCCATAGTTTGACCACCAAATTACTATTGATCAAAATAAATTGCAATTATTAGCAAATAAAAATTCAAATTCAATGAAACTTAAATCAAACATCAAATAATTATATGATTACACTTCTCATTATTGTTCATACATCCTTTCAATGCCAAAGCTCTTACAAATGAACCATTTTCATCTTGTACTTGTCGAACTCCTCATTCGTTATTCGATCTTGCATGTCCAAATTATCGTGGAACAAAGTCTCAACACATTATATTAGCCCATTGTTAAGCGTTGGATAATCAAAGCTACTAGTATCTTGATATGCATAATAAGAAATAAGTATGTAGTCCGCCAAATGCAATGGACTATCAAGAATGACATATGTCTTTCGAATCAATAATTCCTATGATTGGACTGTAGCTTATCTCATTGTTCTGAAACACAACATTTACTTGCTCCCTTACTTGCTTAAGCTTCCTGTAAATAAATCCCATTGATGTCATTTTATCTCCATCAATCAATCTAAGTAACTTCACTAATGGAGCAAACACTCGCAAGCATAGTGCTACACCAGCCCAAAATCTCGCACTTATCATAGTAGCATAGGCCTTCTTCTCTTTCGAGATACCATAACACAATTTGCATGTTTCTTATTTAGAAGAACCCACCATTACATAAAATTGATGTCCCTTCTCATACAAACTTTGCAAAGTTAAGAATATTATTCCAAATCAAGTCACACCTGGTCCCACTGTGCCATGTCTTTTTGTATATTTTCTCATCATAGACAATGTCCTACGATGAGAATAAAGGAACACCGTAAACGTCTTCGCTTTCTCGATTAGATCTTTGAACTTTAGTAGTTTAGCAATCCCTTCAAGCATAAGGTCTATTGTGTGAGTGGCACACAAACTCCAAAAAATAGTAGGCCTTTCTCCTTCAACAACTTGGTTGCCGTCATGTTATTGGACGCATTATGTGTCACAACTTGAACTACACTTTTCGGCACAATTTCTTCAATGCACTTGACAACATAATAAAATGTGTACTTTCCAGTATGTGCATCTGTTGAAGCTTCCTGAGAAGAATGGAAACTTGTGCCTTCAACACAAGTGATGTACAAATTCATAATACTTCAATTGCGGTCTGTCCAAGCGCCGGTTATAAATGAACCACCACTTTTAGCCTATTATTTTTTCGTGCTTCTTGAGTGATTCTTTAGTTTTTTAATCTCTTTCTTCAAAAGTGATTTCCTCAAATATATTAGCTTGGCTTTCAATTACCTAGACCAAACTGACCAAACGCTTCAATGAAGTGGTCAAAGATATCAACGGTAATAGCATGGAAATGTATGCATGTCTCATACACCCACTTAGCCAAATATTAATGCCAACTTTCGTCATTTCCTTGAACAATGCCGCATTGATATTTTGGTGCCTTGTCCTCTTCGTCAGGTTTGCCTCACTCTCGGGATTAACGGATGAAATCCATTTGTCCATAGCTCCAAAAAAATGTGATTTTTTTTCCTTTGATCCTCCTATTTCAATTTCATCGTCTTCATCTTCTAGCTCATCAACTTATACCTATTCTCTTATGATTTACTCTTGTTTTTTGTTCTCCTTCTTGATTTTGTTAGCATCAATAGTCGTCTTACATTTATATTGATCTTCTTTCGTAGATCTTGTATATGAGGTCACATTCCCCTTAATATGTGCTACTTTAGCCTATAAAACCCTCCGAAAGAAATTACTGCCACATTTGCAATTTAATTTATCTAAATTTGCAGGGTCATCCAATTCATAATATTCCCGTCCAATATAGTAGAGGAATGCACAAGTCCTGATGAACATGAAGTGTTGACGTTGTCGGAGGGCTGTATTAGATCAAGACATTTTTTATTGTTTCATATAACAAAAATATTTCAATTAGAATAAAAAAACAGCCCCTAATAAAGCTTAGCTAACAATTGACTTAGATATAATTATAAAAATAGCAACATCTTTGTCATCGTCTTTTGTATTTTACTTTTTGTTTTCAGATCTAAGTCTCAAAAAGAAAAAAAGAAAAAAGAAAAAAGAAAAAAAAGCATGCACCAGCCCTACTGCTTGCTGGTATAAAAAATGGTGGTCTGTAAAAGAAAGAATGGTGGTTTAAAACAAAAGAAAGAATGGTGGTGTAAAACAAAAGAAAGAATGGTGGTGTGTTGTGTGCAAAAGAAAAAGTGGTGTGCAAAAGAAAGAAAAAATATATTTAAGATCTAGAAAAAAAAATGCACGCATCTTGCCGCCGACTCGTTGTTGCTCGCCTGTCGATTGTCGATGTTGTCGCTGCTCCCCGATGGTGCAACAAATCGGTCGCTGCTTCTCGCCAACAGAGGTAAGTTTTTTTTTCTTTTTTAGGGCAACTCCTCCCTTATTGTAGATATGCTTCTTTCTCTCTCGATTTGGGGTCACATCATTTAGATTTTTTAAGTTTCAGGTCGGATTTGATCTTGGAATCAAATACAAACCTAAATAATAAAAAATGCAGTCGACGCCTAGACGGTCGTCTAGTCAACTCGACGACTGCTACTAGACGGCCGCCTACCTAGCCAATATTGCCCAGCCCCGACTAGTCGACCCATTATTTACCCCACTACCCAGTAGGCCTATTCTGGTGGAAGAATATATGGGGGGTAGCTAACTAGCGCCTAGGTGCCGCCTAGGCCACTTTTTAGAACACTACTTCATGTAACAATTTACCAACTAGGCTACCATTTGATTTGTTAAATCTACATAAATTAAGTAAATAATGGAATAAACATACTATATAGAAGAGATAGCATATGGTCATTCCTCGCTTCGGGATTAGGTGCAGGACTTTTGCCTCTCTTCCGTTGGCAAGGTTGGCCGCATGGCCTCCTTTTGCTACATTTACGTTGTAGGTCACATTTGATCATGTGGCTACTACTTAAGAGGTTCGGCCATACATTCAATCAGTATGGGAGATGGCGCATTTAATCCATACCTCGTTATATATATGCATTTGTCCGACCTAGGTCAGATTGATTATGTGACTCTAAGTTGGAAGGCTCATCCATACACTCAGTTTTGTACGGGCCAGCCTCACAACTTCTTGTCATGGAATCTTATGGTAATATCTAGTACAATTTGCATCATGCTTAAGATCAATCCCAAACCCAGGGTCGACTAAGCACGATGGGCTATTAGGAACAACCAACTAATCTTCATGATCATTTCTCACCTTATAATTATGTCCTATAGGGATATCAATACTATCCCTTAAAAGCTAAAGATACTAGTCTTTATCTTCAGTCTCCTGACACTAACGATACAAGTTCTTCTATAGATGGGGCTTAAGCAAAATAACAAGGTACACATTGTTTGCTCTTTATTGATTTCACTTAAAATATCTTCTACTTTCGGAACTGTTTTTGGCATCAGATGGGTTGTTGCCAATGGCACTCCTACCTTAGCTTTGACCTTTTTACAAGAGGCACGTGACGGAATGATAAAGAAAAGCCTCATTGTCGTTCCAAGACCATTGTGATGATAGTCCATCGAATCAAATCATGTCATCCTAATAGTAGACACATCATCAACATTTGAAGGTTCACTTCCAAGTTTAATATAAAATCTAACCGATTTTGAAATGTATCAACAACATCATAATGACCCACATTTACATCTCGTCTTGTATATGTAGACGAAAATTATACCTCCACATAAATCCAGCTATCAACCCATAAAATGGCACACAACCTGATGGAGGTGTATTGGAATAATATAAATATTTACCTCAACCCTTGTCAAAAGTTGAGAGTTTTGGTGTAGAATTTTGATGTTGTGGCAAGGACTCTTAAAACAACCTAGGAGAACGAACATAATTAGCGTGTAAAAATACTAGAGGCAATTATAGCAAGAAGAAAGTACTTAAAGATCTTCATAGCCGAATCCACGATCAATAATCTATTCAAACTCTTCACATTTTACTTGATCCTACTTTTATCTCCTCTTCTAACCCGCCCAAACATATGCATTAATCTACATCCTTAAAATTTTACAACAGAGCCAAAAACTGATATTTTTTGGAAAGTAATCCTTACTGATGTCAAAATCACTCTGAAATTAAATAAATCTCAAATATTAAGAAAAGTCTTACAAATTTCAGAAATAATCTTTACTAATCTGAAAATAATGACATCAATTTTAGTTAAATATTTGTATCAGGTCTTAAAATCTTCTAATTCCTCGCTGCTCCGAGTTTCTTCTGACACCATTTGTAAGAAACTAAGGGTCTTCTTGGCAATTATTGGGGCAACGATTATGAGGCGTTTTTAGAGTACCGGTTGTGAGCAGTCCACTTTTGAATGGTTTTAAGTAGCGGTTTTTACACCAGTCCAACTCATGCTTGGCAATTCATTAACGAATAGTTCTGAAAATATTTTACAAGAATAAAATTATATATATGCCCATATATAAACAAAAGCTCTCCCAAAGTTTCATTTCTGATACCGAAGTCTCCTTGATATAGGATTCTTGGAGATGTCTTTATAGGTGTGTATCATACAAACTAGATGAGTTTGCCATGAAACAGTAATCTAGATTAATTAAGGATTTACAAGAATGACCGACTGGGTGAAGATAGGAGAAAATATAGAAAAATAAGATTTTAAATTTCAACGAAGAAAGTAGCCGTAGTTTGTACTAAGTAAAAGAGAAACAAAGATGAAAAAGAGAAAATAGTATAGGGTGTTAGTAGTTATAATTGTATTTTTTGGCGAGGATATAAATAGATAAAGAACCCAAAATCACACTAATCGATTTTGGAGGGTTTTTGAGCCTACCAAAACCACTGCTTCAAAGAAATTACCAAGCAGGATTTTTTTAACACTTCATAAACCGTCGGCTCAAAAACTCCCCCAAACAGGTGAAAACACTATTGCCAAGCAGACCCTAATCAAAGGGGGGGAGGTTATATCTTTACAAGTTAGGTTTTCGATATCAGTCGATAATGAGGGTTATCTTTTCGAAAGAGGGAAGAGTTTGGAATAATATACGGTTAGTAGAATTATGGTTTCTTCTTGTTTTTTAGGTTAGTTTTTTGTGGATAGCTAGCGAAGAATATGGTATTGAGAGAGAGCAACGAAATAAGCGAACAAGTTAAGATAGAAAACCTTCTAATTAAAGAAAATTTAGAACGCAATAACCTTTACTGATGCCAAAAAAAAAAAAAAAGATCTAAAATTAAATAGATCTTCCAATTCCTCATCGATCCCAATTCTTCGAATCGCCAAAATACCATAAAGTATCATTAGCACAATGAATAGCTCATAAAATAAAATAAAAAAACATTTCATTTATATCTAGGGTTTTGACAGAGAAGAATTAGAAATTCCAGAACTTAAGGGGGTTTAGGACTAATTGTGGGTTTGTGGAATTTGAGAAAAGAACGAGAATATGAAATTACCTCTCTCTCTCTGTGAGTGACGAAGAAGGAAGAAACAGTTTGTCGCGGTTGTTAGAATTTTGGGGTTTAAACAAGAGAAATTTTAGGCAAATGTTAAAGGCCACCCCCTTTTTACTAAGGACCACCAACTTAAATCTTTAAAAAAAATTACAAGTTTGTCATTTTGAAAACACTAAGGGCCAACATGCTCCTGTCAATTTAGGACTGCAGGACTTGCGTGCAGTCCTCAATTGACAAATTTTTTTTTTTTTACCTACAGTGACTGCAGGACTTGCCTGCAGTCCAAAGTGAAGATAGGACTGCAGGCAAGGCCTGCAGTCCGCCTACGTATATTTGTTGCCTGCAGTCCGCCTACGTATATTTGAACGAAGAAGGAAGAGAGGCGTGATTGATCATAATGTCATGTATCTATGCTGTTGTCGAGTCCAAGTGGCATTACACAGTGCATATTGAAATTGTAAAAAAGTACACCCATTACTGAACCTCATCTCCTTCCAAATCACAAACCCCATAGCTGCACAGCTATAGCTAGGTCTTTTATATTCCGACCGACTCTCACGGGCTGCGGAGCTCGTCCAAGGAGAAACGATTCCTGGATCGCCAGAAGGAGAACCACGAGGACATGGCGACCGGCGATTCGAGACCCGACCGAGATCACGCGACCACCACCATCGGAGAAGAAGTTTTCGAACAAGCACAAATCTGATTTTTATCGAGAAGATTTTCGTTTCGATTCGATGGGAGTCTGAGCTCTCGTCTTCGAATTTGAATTTGGGGGATTCGGTGGGAGTCTGAGCTAGACTCCCACGAGCCCGTCGGCCGTCGAGCTTCTCCCCGAAGCAGTCCTCCTCCAAAGTCCTCTTGGTGGCCCTTAGTAAACTTGTAAAATTTAGGTTGCTCTTAGTGAAAAAAAAAAACAAAGGTATGGTTGTCCTTAGTAGATAGGTTGCCCTTAGTAAAAAGGGGGTGGCCTTTAACATTTGCCAAATTTTATAGGCACTTCGTAATTTTTACTTAGATAAATTATAAGGTCCGACTATACACACCCCAACACTTACTTATCACATCTTATTTAAAAAAATTTAAAAAAAATTATTCTACCCTTGCTGAGCACACCCCATATTCTGCGATGAGCACGACAAATACTGGTCGAACGGACAATGGTCTGTTCGACAAATATTGGTCGAACATGTCTTCTTCTGTTCGACAAATACGGATCGAACATGTCTTCTTCTGTTCGACAAACACTGGTCGAACATGTTCTAATCGAACATGCCATCTTATGTTCGACATATGTTGGTCAAGCGTACACACTATAGTTCGACTGTCGTGGGTCGAACATTCCTATGTGAGGTCGACAAACCAGGGACGAATCTACCCGTGAATACACCCAAATTGTTTTCAAATTTTTTTTGTTTCAACAACAGTTTATAGGGTCGGCCGTCGGGGATAGGGGAGCAGGGGGAGGAGGAGGAGGGGGTCGGGGGGGAGGATGTCACGACCCGCACCCTAGGGTTAGGGTACGAGAACGTAACAACGCCCAGCCTACGCCGCAGTGTCGGCGGTAGAACGCTGTCCTAGGTCTCAATGCATCTAATAGTATAAGACTAAACAGTTTATACTCCCTGAATGGGGGTGACATAGCATAATGTAAACTCAATCACATCTAAGATAGAGCATAAAGGAAGATAGATAAAACATGAAATCGAAAAGAGATACAATAGATAGAAGTCTAAGTGTCTAAGGTACAAACTCAGAATACATCTCAAAGCTCAAATACAGTAATCCATAAAATAAATACAACTCCAGACAACTGAGAATAGCTAACTAAACAACCTCTAATGTCTCTTCTAGACTAGCAGGCAAATCTCCAAGCTATCTGTAAAATTTGTCAACGTATCCTGTCAGAAAAATGAGCAAGTACAAACACCAACAGCAGTTCCATATGAATTGACAAATACTATAAGAGACAGTAATAATGAGATACAAGACAAAGAATATAGGCGACTTGAGAACCATTTGAAAGCCGAGTTACAACCCTTAAACCAAACAAGGACCGGGGTTGTAACCCTTCTTTCAAATAGAACCTAGTCCCATCATCATGGTACAGTATAAAAGGCAGGTAGAGCATATGAGAAATGAATCATAGCATGGTGAAAGTACAGTAAGTAAAGGTGAACTGGAATGTAAGATATGACAACAAATAAATAAAAAGTGATTTGAACTATTAGGGCGAAATGTGATCGGCTAGGAAGCAAGGAAAAGGTTATCCACTTGGCCCGGCAATCACACGAAAATCTCTGGAAAGGGTCATGCCGGCCAACCTGGATAACCGGCACGGGATATCTGCTACACCCTACGTGAGGTGAGGGTGGCGCTAGCAATATATAGTTACAAGGAGGCTTTGATCACATAACCCCTAATAATTCCCCTCTATCCCCGAATAGTATTACGGATCCGGACATGGCACGTCATGACACGAGGTTCCGTAAGAGGGTAGCAAGTCCCCTTAGGAATCGGTGTCTATACAAGTACATGAACACAAAAATATCTCATACCCATATACCAAGAAAGTCCAGGAATAACATCTCATGACAGGATCCGACGTATACTAGTCCGTGAACCGTCGTGTCGGGAATCAAGTAAAACACTACGACTGAATCAGATATAGTAGATATCAAGACAATAAAAACTATCAGTGAATGTACTCACCTGATATCTGAATGTCCAAGGTAAAGATACTGTCCGAGGAGAGGTGTCTGGCTCCTAATTAGAACAGCACAAGTCACAACATGTCCAGAATGGTAATATAAAGCACTACAATGCATTCTACATGAATCTAGGTCAACTAGGCCAAAGTCAACCCTTGGTCAACTCTGGTCAACTTCACTAGTCAAACTAGGTCATGTCCTAACCCAGCAAGTCTTACTAGGCCTAACCAAGACTATCCTAGCAAGCACACATCAATAATAGGCTATACAAGCCAACATACACCCAACTCTATATAGCATGCAATTATTCAATACTCAAATAGGCAAGAAGTCACATTAGATATACACTAGGTAATCTATTACTTTAAGCTATACATGTCTACACATATATACACATGCATATATTGGTATTCAACATTAGGTCTATAATCATGGCATTTCAATGGCTATGTAAACTTATATATTACAATACAATATGCTACCATATATATAATATACATACATAGCTAAGTTAACTATATTCATAAATACTTATTTAAGAGGCTATGTGTGTGTATGTGAACATGGCAAAGGGGCAAGTGAGGGTTAAATGGGCATACATAGTGTATACATATCAAAGAGTATCAAAGTGTAAGTGAACAAAGTGTCAAGTGTGATAGTGTCAACATAGTGTAAGGGGTACATGAGGTAATATAGGATTTGTGTTAACATAGAATATTACATCTCATTAACTTGTATATTGCATACATTACATCTATTATTACATTACATTCATGCTTGCATTCATTCATCATTCATTTATTCTCTTGCACTACTATATGCACCATACATTACATACTATGGAACTTACATATTCATTACAAGCCATACTTATACATGCTTACATTAGATAGGATACTTACACCTCATACATCATTTATTTAACCATTTACTCATGCTTGCATTCTCTATTTAGTTATATAATGTATATACATTAACATGGGTTAAAATCAAATAGAACATTATATTACACACAAGGGTGCACAAAATGCATATACCGAATAGTAACTCCTACTAATAATCAATACTGTACCAAATCAGCATGAATTAAATTCTAGGATTAAAATATGTTATAGATCTATGTGTTAGCTTTCCGAAACTTCAAACGGATCGCGTTTTCGTTTCCGAAAACTCCCGGAATCGCGAAAACACCGAGAACGCGTTTGTCTTTCGTACAGCTGACACTCAAATAATTCTCTAGAAAGTTTCAGAAAGAAATAGGCCTATTAATACATGTTTTTGGAAATCTAACTTCAATACGCTTCTTTTAAAAAAAATGAGAGATTAAACCGAGATTTGAGCTAGAAGTTATGACATTTCTAAATTAGGACTGAAATTAAAAACGTGGATAAAAATCATGACGGATTTAAATAGTTTGAGCCAAAAGAATACACAATATATATCCTAATTATCCACAACAATAATAGCAATAATAATATGAGGAACCATACTCACAAACTTGATTATATAATCATCATGAACCATTTATTACATATATAAATATAGATACACTCTCATTACAATATATATATATATATATATAAATATATATATGTAACATGAACACATCCACAACACAAAGGACACTCCTATAACCTCCAAATGGACACAAAATGGACACAAATGGAGATACAACCATGGGGGTAATTCCTATGGGTTCAAAATAGACCTATATGCATGAGGAAATAAAAAGGAGAAGGAATTTATACCTCCCGGTAGATCGAATCGAAGAAAAGCCTTCCCGGAGCGACACCGACACGTAGAGATTCCAAAAGGACACGAACGAGCTCCGAATCCTTCCAAACTTGGGTAGCTTCCTCCTTTTCATGGAGTAGAGGAGAAAAGAAGAAGATTTGGTGGAAGAAGGAGTTGATTTGGTGGAGAAATGATAGGGATTTGCTCTCTAGAAATTTGGGGAAGAACAAGAGAGAGAAATATAGATGGATAATGACAAATGGGAGGCTCAACCCTATCCTTATTGTGGCTGGCCATAAAGGTGGTTTTGTCCTATTAGGAAAAGTCCAAAAGCCCCTTTTCTAGTCTATTTACTAATACATTGGTAAGGGGTTAAGTCGGGGGTAGTTTGGTCAATCCTAAAACACTAATCCATATTAATACCAACCAAAATAATTAGTCTAGTCACTAACTAAAATTAATATCATGTGGACTAAAATTAATATTATGTGGGCCATGCCTAACTAGTGTGTGGGCCCGCTAGAGTCAAAACTACCCCGGGTCCCCGATACAAGTCGGAATGAGTTGAAATTCGAACCCGACTCAAATAACCCCAAAATATTACAATAAATAAATAAATAATTCCAAAATAATTTAAAAATGAAAAATGACAAAAATACCCATGTTTTTGGAAACTGGGGGTGACAAATCTATCCACCTTAAAAAAATTTCGTCCTCGAAATTAAAACAAAGCAATCACAGGAAACACATGCAGAAAACAATCTCATTCAAATACTTTTCAAAAAAAATCAGCAATAAAAAAAAATCTCCTTGAGGCACATCAAACATTTATAAATAAAAACTGATACATATCCGATACGGACACAAAACCATCACACCTATCAAAGGTCAAAATTAACAATCACCAACGCAATAAATATCAAAATAATTCAAGGAGGTCAAATGCAAAATATCCTTAGGCCAGAAATGACATTAAAACATCCTAATCACATGATTAGGCTCTAGGTCAAACAGTCTCTAGGGTTTCACTAGCAAAATATTAAAATTACAAGTCAATATTTTAAATAGTTTTAAAATGATTTAAAAAATTACCAAAAATTATATCATAATTTAAATGTCAAATCAATAAATGATTAAAATTACAAAATTTTAAAATTACTCTCATTTTAGAAAATTGGGTGTTACAAGTCTACCCACCTTAGAAAATTTCATCCTCGAAATTAAAATGTCCATACTTCCTCTAGGTCAAACCCCCACAAATCAAAGTCCCAGATTAAAACAAATCATGTGATCAAAAGGACGACATACAGGGTCATTGCATACGGTGGTAGTGAAAGCCTCATCTAGGTATACTAGTCATGCTAAACCAAGACGGTCATAGGGTATCAAACACACAAGAAATCTAGAGTGCTAAACTGGAAAAGATACATAAATAACAAATTATCAAAACTGTAAGACAGTCTACCATCCTATGTGAAAGCTGGTACTCAAAAAAAAATATAAAAATAAGAAAGGTAACTTCCAATAATCTAAAATGGTATAGAAAAATCAATTTCAAAGTTAAAGAATTGAAAGTCACTTGCATTGAAATCCAATCACAATATATATATATATATAGAGCGTTAGAGAGGAAAAAGCTGGCATTATGTAATGTTATATGGTTTGTGTGTGTATGGGTGTATGTGAACAGGTTAATATGGTAAGATAGTAGGCATATGTGTAGACGAAATATACATAAAATTGTATATAAGAAATTGGGTTTCAAAACAACGGCTATCAAGTTACACTAATCATGGCATATTGGTTAAACAATCTACAATACGCAACTTATTTACTCATAACATGCATGGCTAACCTTATACATATATATAAAGAGGGTGTGTATGTGTGTCCTTGTACAGGGTTATAGCCTAGTATTGAAAGGTTAAACCCAGTTTTAGTTCAGCATTTACATGCAAAGTCTGAAAATAAGCTAACATTTAAAACAGTAAAATATTAACATAATGCAGTCTCAGATTTTAGGGTTTTGAAACATCGCAACCCATCTCAATGGTCCTAATACATCCTAACATGATAGAAATGAAACCCTAACATACTATCCATACATTTATCTATGCACACAGTTCAATATTACATATTAAATCTGAAATTTAACTAAATATGGAAATCTATGTAAAAATGTTAACATGTAACTAGTTTTCAAGATTTTGGAGAAATTTGAACATTATAAACCAACTTAATGTTTATCACAACTAACATGTAAGAATATGAAACCTAAATTTATATCCCTACTTCCCACAAGGTATATAGCTCAAATATTACATTTAAGAAATAAAACAACAATTTGAACTAACATTTGGAATCTCGCATCAAGGGTTAACATGCACACAGTCTCAGATTTTACAAATTTAAACACAAAACTCAACCAAAATTTTGAATTGAAACCCCACGTATAACATACATGTACAGTGATGTAAACATAACTAATAATATGAAATTTATATTTAAATTACGAATTTAAACATGGAAAAGCAGAGAACCAGAAAATATTGGGGTTTTGACAATTTAAACATCAATAACATATTAATATGTATTTAGATAGGTGGAAAAATCAAGTGTAGCATGCATACGTGTTAGGCAAAGTGTCTGCTATATATATTCATATACATATTCTCATGTCCTAATATAAAAAAAATTATTTCTACGTTAAGACTAACATTTAGATTCCTACCAAGATTGCAAGCAGGTGATTGACGTAATCAAGACAGTTTTATTATTATTATTATTTAATACAAGAATAATAGTAAGGAAGAAATAACGATAAAATCTGTTTTGCTTATCTATTTAAAGAAGAACCATTTTGAAATCCAGAGCTAAATTATCAAATCCAAGATAAAGTCTAGCAAAATTATCGATTCATTGCATTAAGAAGAAACTCATAGCAAGATGTTACGCAAAGGTTTATAAAAACAGGCAAACCTACTCTTAAGTTAAATAATGAGAAGCAAACAAAACAAAACAATTAATAATTAATTTTTTTTTGAAGGACAGAAACAAAAGTAGAGAAAACATGTTTCGAAAATATTTAAGGTACAATCTGATAATCATATACGTCTGTCCAAAATTATGGTACACTAAATCCTCATCATACTAGTAAGCAAGGCTACGATAATCAAGAGTCCTCGACTTAGGCACATACCTCTAAAATCATGGTATTTAATATTTTCGCGATGCCGCTAGCTTGGCTGCGAAAACCTTAAATTCCCACACCCGAGAGATATATCCAAGTCAAACTATATGTCCTCACCATGCTGGCTAATATGACTGTAGAAGACTAGACTCCATAACTTAGATGACCTAGCCCATATAATTTCATCTTGACAAAATTAATTTGAATCAACAATGAATACTCAAAAATCAAGTCAAATTTATCAACGAACATCAAAATCCAAAAATGAAACAAAAATCCATGAAAATACAAACTCGGATGCAACAGCTATCATCAAAATTTAAAATTCAATAATCATCCTTCAAAATCAATAAATACAAACTCAAATTCAATAATAATCCATCAAAATCAAATTCAATAGCAGAAAGTAAAGATAAATCAATCAAGGAAAAAGAGTTTTCAAATCGAAGTTAAATAAGATTCTCAAGGGTCGTCCCGGGAATCTCTCAAGGGTCCTAACTGTGATTGAGTACTTTCAAAATATATCCTAATCCTACTGCAGGCTGTAGTGGTACTCTAGTTCGAATACCACTACACTTTTAGTCTCGACCTGCATGGGCCACCACTAAAAACGTGTCACGACCCACACCCTAGGGTTAGGGCACGAGGACGTAACAACGCCCAGCCTACGTCGCAGTGTCGGCGGTAGAACGCTGTCCTAGGTCTCAATGCATCTAATAGTATAAGACTAAACAGTTTATACTCCCCGAATGGGGGTGACATAGCATAATGTAAACTCAATCACATCTAAGATAGAGCATAAAGGAAGATAGATAAAACATGAAATCGAAAAGAGATACAATAGATAGAAGTCTAAGTGTCTAAGGTACAAACTCAGAATACATCTCAAAGCTCAAATACAGTAATCCATAAAATAAATACAACTCCAGACAACTGAGAATAGCTAACTAAACAACCTCTAATGTCTCTTCTAGGCTAGCAGGCAAATCTCCAAGCTATCTGTAAAATTTGTCAACGTATTCTGTCAGGAAAATGAGCAAGTACAAACACCAACAGCAGTTCCATATGAATTGACAAATACTATAAGAGACAGTAATAATGAGATACAAGACAAAGAATATAGGTGACTTGGGAACCATTTGAAAGCCGAGTTACAACCCTTAAACCAAACAAGGACCGGGGTTGTAACCCTTCTTTCAAACAGAACCTAGTCCCATCATTATGGTACAGTATAAAAGGCAGGTAGAGCATATGAGAAATAAATCATAGCATGGTGAAAGTACAGTAAGTAAAGGTGAACTGGAATGTAAGATATGACAACAAATAAATAAAAAGTGATTTGAACTATTAGGGCAAAATGTGATCGGCTAGGAAGTAAGGGAAAGGTTATCCACTTGGCCCGACAATCACACGAAAATCTCTGGAAAGGGTCATGCCGGCCAACCTGGATAACCGGCACGGGGTATCTGCTACACCCTACGTGAGGTGAGGGTGGCGCTAGCAATATATAGTTACAAGAAGGCTTTGATCACATAACCCCTAATAATTCCCCTTTATCCCCGAATAGTATCACGGATTCGGACATGGCACATCATGATACGGGATTCCGTAAGAGGGTAGCAAGTCTCCTTAGGAATCGGTGTCTATACAAGTACATGAACACGGAAATATCTCATACCCATATACCAAGAAAGTCCAGGAATAACATCTCATGACAGGATCTGACGTATACTAGTCCGTGAACCGTCGTGTCGGGAATCAAGTAAAACACTACGACTGAATCAGATATAGTAGATATCAAGACAATGAAAACTATCAGTGAATGTACTCTCCTGATATCTGAATGTCCAAGGTAAAGATACTGTCCGAGGAGAGGTGTCTGGCTCCTAATTAGAACAGCACAAGTCACAACATGTCCAAAAGGGTAATATAAAGCACTACAATACATTCTACATGAATCTAGGTCAACTAGGCCAAAGTCAACCCTTGGTCAACTCTGGTCAACTGCACTAGTCAAACTAGGTCATGTCCTAACCCAGCAAGTCTTACTAGGCCTAACCAAGACTATCCTAGCAAGCACACATCAATACTAGGCTATACAAGCCAACATACACCCAACTCTATATAGCATGCAATTATTCAATACTCAAATAGGTAAGAATTCACATTAGATATACACTAGGTAATCTATTACTTTAAGCTATACATGTCTACACATATATACACATGCATATATTAGTATTCAACATTAGGTCTATAATCATGGCATTTCAATGGCTATGTAAACTTATATATTACAATACAATATGCTACCATATATATAATATACATACATAGCTAAGTTAACTATATTCATAAATACTTATTTAAGAGGCTATGTGTGTGTATGTGAACATGGCAAAGGGGCAAGTGAGGGTTAAATGGGCATACATAGTGTATACATATCAAAGAGTGTCAAAGTGTAAGTGAACAAAGTGTCAAGTGTGATAGTATCAACATAGTGTAAGGGGTACATGAGGTAATATAGGATTTGTGTTAACATAGAACATTACATCTCATTAACTTGTATATTGCATACATTACATCTATTATTACATTACATTCATGCTTGCATTCATTCATCATTCATTTATTCTCTTGCACTACTATATGCACCATACATTACATACTATGGAACCTACATATTCATTACAAGCCATACTTATACATGCTTACATTAGATAGGATACTTACACCTCATACATCATTTATTTAACTATTTACTCATGCTTGCATTCTCTATTTAGTTACATAATGTATATACATTAACATGGGTTAAAATCAAATAGAACATTATATTACACACAAAGGTGCACAAAATGCATATGCCGAATAGTAACTCCTACTAATAATCAATACTGTACCAAATCAGCATGAATTAAATTCTAGGATTAAAGTATGTTATAGATATATGTGTTAGCTTTTCGAAACTTCAAACGGATCGCATTTTCATTTCTGAAAACTCCCGGAATCGTGAAAACATCGAGAACGCGTTTGTCTTTCGTACAGCTGACACTCAAATAATTCTTCAGAAAGTTACAGAAAGAAATAGGCCTATTAATACATGTTTTTGGAAAGCTAACTTCAATACACTTCTTTTAAAAAAATCGAGAGATTAAACCGAGCTTTGAGCTAGAAGTTATGACATTTCTAAGTTAGGGCTGAAATTAAAAACGTGGATAAAAATCATGACGGATTTAAATAGTTTGAGCCAAAAGAATACACAATATATATCCTAATTATCCACAACAATAATAGCAATAATAATATGAGGAACCATACTCACAAACTTGATTATATAATCATCATGAACCATTTATTACATATATAAATATAGATACACTCTCATTACAATATATATATATATATAAATCTATATATGTAACATGAACACATCCACAACACAAAGGACACTCCTATGACCTCCAAATGGACACAAAATGGACACAAATGGAGATACAACCATGGGGGTCATTCCTATGGGTTCAAAATAGACCTATATGTATGAGGAAATAAAAAGAAGAAGGAATTTATACCTCCCGGTAGATCGAATCGAAGAAAAGCCTTTCCGGAGCGACACCGACACGTAGAGATTCCAAAAGGACACGAACGAGCTCCGAATCCTTCCAAACTTGGGTAGCTTCCTCCTTTTCATGGAGTAGAGGAGAAAAGAAGAAGATTTGGTAGAAGAAGGAGTTGATTTGGTGGAGAAATAATAGGGATTTGCTCTCTAGAAATTTGGGGAAGAACAAGAGAGAGAAAAATAGATGGATAATGACAAATGGGAGGCTCAACCCTATCCTTATTGTGGCTGGCCATAAAGGTGGTTTTGTCCTATTAGGAAAAGTCCAAAAGCCCCTTTTCTAGTCTATTTACTAATACATTGGTAAGGGGTTAAGTCGGGGGTAGTTTGGTCAATCCTAAAATACTAATCCATATTAATACTAACCAAAATAATTAGTCTAGTCACTAACTAAAATTAATATCATGTGGACTAAAATTAATATTATGTAGGCCATGCCTAACTAGTGTGTGGGCCCGCTAGAGTCAAAACTACCCCGGGTCCCCGATACAAGTCGGAATGAGTTGAAATTCGAACCCGACTCAAATAACCCCAAAATATTACAATAAATAAATAAATAATTCCAAAATAATTTAAAAATGAAAAATGAAAAAAATACCCATGTTTTTGGAAACTGGGGGTGACAGAGGAGGAGGATGAGGAGGAGGCGGGTCGGGGGTGTCACGCCCCGATTCGAGAAATCGCTCGTCCTCGCTAAATTTCACCCGAATCATCGTCCTCACTGGGACGTGATGCCGCACGAGCCTGGAGTTGTACTCGTGCAAGGAAAGATAACAGGTTCACATAGTGTTTATCTCAAATTGATAACATAAACAGCGGAAGGAAACAAAGTGTAACATAAGAATCTCTTTATTGATAACAAATTGAAGGTTACAAAGGCTCTGAATAGCCCATCATATATGCCAATTGGCTACAACGCTCATGATCTCTCTAGCTCACAAAGGATTATATTGTTCCATACATTATGCCTCTTTATAGCCAACAAGTAGTCTTCGGCCGAACATCTCCATGTCGCAAGTCCGAACGCCTATGCGGTAGCTCCTCTTGAATGCTAAACACTCCATGTCTCGGCACGTCCAAGCCGAGCCCTGCCCCGAGCTGATCATAACCTGAACCTGCACACAAACTAGTGGAGGATTAGTGCTTTCATCCTCGCTTCGCACTGATTAAGACCCGCTTGCACCCAAACGAAACACTAAATATATTTAGTGAAACATGCATCTTAGTTTGTGATCTTTCTATTTAGCCTTAGGATCAGTTCCATGGCAATATTCAACGTACAGCAACTTATTATAAATATGTCTGATATCGTGTTCCTGCAGCAGATACAGTTAGACATAATCTGAGCATAAACATAGTGATCGTGCACATCTCCGTCCCTTTTCGCCTAGTCTACAATGGTTAGAAATTATATAACCAATCATACGATTCATCAAACCAACCAACCATAAACTTAGACATATGCATAAGGGTAGCAGGCCCTGTGCCTGCACCCAACTCTCGTCTCAGCCCACCGGCCCTATCTATATGAAGGTCATGGTGTTTCGTACCGTAATGGACTTGGCATCTCTTATGTAAGCCTATGATCGCTTCGATACGGGTTGCTAGCCCAATATCCAAAGGATCCCAAACTTACTGATATCATAACTTATCACAACACTGGACGGTCGCAAACCGTTCGAATGATGTACACCATAAATACCATACATAATTTCCTCCTAGGCTGAACGGTCCCGGTACTCCGGTCGTAACCGTCCGAGGGAAGCCACACCCGTGCACGGGCCATCTGAGTCCATTGACCATACAATACGTACCACAGCATACAAATCGTATCATTCCAACCAATCTCACGTTCCATAAACATAGTCCCTCATCTCTATCTCAAATTCCGTCGACGTTATGCCCCAACACATCCGTATTGATACACGACGCCCAACGGCTTAGTCATCTCGTACTCATATTCAACGCGTACCATTCGTAAGTTATTCTCATAACCTAATTTCATAGTTACTTAGTTATTCCTTAGCTTCCGTGCACGAGGGCACGCTCAGCGCCATAATCGATGTTCTACGCCTAATGTTTAATGTTCTCGGAGCCGTGCACGTGGTGCACATCTCGATATTTTCTTTCAATGTTCTACCACCACCGCCCTACCCCGACCCGTACACTTGATGCACGTCGCTTCAATTGTTCAATGTTCAATGTTCTATCTTAATGTTCAATATATACTTAGACCCGTAACCATTCATGCCACACTCGCTTACTTAAGGGTAACTTACGCACGCATACAAGGATATATTTTATTAGACGTGAAGGAATAGGAAGAGAGAGTCAAGAACCCGCCCACCTTAAGCCGATACGCCTTATCATTTCGCCGAGCTGGAGCGGCTCGGTTCCATAACTTGGTTGTATAGCTAACTCTCAGACTTAGCTATTCCTTTGAACTGCTCGGTTGATTTTGCCTACCGTGCCCATGCCACAATCCGTTGTAAGGCTACGATTTGGTTTCACGGACACTTCATTGAATAAGGCAAAATGTCGACCTCTTATCGTCCAGCGTAAAAGCATAGCCTGTACACAGATCAACTAAAATCAGTACTTACTTCAAACAGGACTTATCCTTTGCATCGATTCGATTCATAGATTCTAATCGACTCAAAGCTTACATTTGGCCAACGTAACTCTTGCATCGATTTGCATCGATACTTCATCGGGTCAATGCAACTCTTCGAGACAATGACTCATCATAATGCACCGTGCGGAGCGGGGCATTACATAATATACCACTCAAAACAAGGTTCGTCCTCGAACCAAAACTAACACTTAACCCAAGTGTCTCGCTAGATCGTTTTACGATCTCGTACTACTATCGTTGGAATCATACAACTTAGTTTGGATCATACACATATTTTAGGCGTCCCACCAATATATGCATTTCAGCCAAGCTCAGTTGTAGGATATCGGGACAACTAACAAGCTCAACTTAATTCCTCAAGCACCAATTAGTCCGTACTCGACTTAGTCAGACCTTAGCACATATTCCTAGAGTCCTGCTCGCAACATCTTCGTATATAACTTGATTCAAAACCATAACTTCGATCCCATAAGTTTCTCGTCGGTCATCTAACACTCGTACTGTATCAAGTCATTGTGCATCCGATCGTAACAATTCTCCATAATGCATACTCGCCCAATCGTTTCCTATCTCTTACATAACTCAAGTCTTTCATCCAATCATTCATAATATTTGGCCTTAACGACATGGACTAAGTCCAACATGTCACAAATTTCTTTATCTATAATCCGTACTAAGTCTCGCACACAACTATCCAACACGACTCACATTTTCGAACTGTCTACGCATCACATCTGGGGCTACCCCCGCTAGGTAACTTATCCAGACATCATGCTTAATCTCTCCCGACACAAGAGGTCCATGTAGTGTCCCAAATTTGTGATACGTATTTAGTGCACGTATACGTATTTTTGGACCCATATTTTTGTTATCATGATTAGTTAATTTTGGTTAATTTTGTTTTGATTGGTTTAATTGGCTTATGGTTCATTATGGTAATTACATTGGCTTGGTTCGGTTCAATTTATTTGACCTTACTTGTTTTGGTGGAGAACCACTCCTACCTACCACCACTCCCACCATAAATATCAATCCCACTCTCTCTCTTCCATTATTACTCATTACTCATTTCTTCTTCTCTATCTTTACTCCTCACCAACCTGAGAGAGAGAGAGAGAGAGGTCTAGGCAAGTGCAACTTGCTTCATGGAGGAACTCTAATTTTATTACTTCATTCTCTTCCTTACATCATTTTAACTTACTTTAGTACTTGGTATTTCCACTTTCCATGGCTAGATTCTTGTAGATTTAAGTTTATCTTATTTTTGGATTTCTTGGGTTTTGATCTATTTAACCTTGTTATTTTTGAGTTTTGATGGTTCCATGTTGTAGAGAATTTTGTTCTACCCCATTTTGTCCTATGGAAGTTCGGATTTGGGCTCCGGATGATGGAGTTATGGAGCTTGACAACTTGGCCTTCTTGGTGTTCTTCTTCTCGGAAAGGGAGAAGATGAACTGTGCTTAGACTTGACCGTATGGCAATTCATGCGGCAAGTGAATTCCAGCCGTATAAGATTTATTCTCTTCTAACCGCATGAACCCGGGTCTGTGCCAGCCGCATGGACTCACTTTCCGATTAGCCGCATGAGACCCACTTGACTCCGGCCGCATATACCTGAATGGTCGGCCAGCCGCATGGACCTACACCTCCACCTGCCGCATGGAACTCGCTCAACCCCAGCCGCATAATACTCTACTCCTCTTGAGCCGCATAGACCTGCTTCCCGCTGGCCGTACGAAAACTTCTTTCCCGAGCCGTATGTGCCTTCTGGTCCTGCTACTCGCATAGACCTGCTTCCTACTTGACCGCATGAGGCTCAACTTTTTGAGCCGCATGCAGCCCCACTTACTCTCAGCCGCATGCCGCATGCGCCTCTTGCATGCGCCTCTTGCATGCGCCTCTCGCTTCTGCAGTCGCATGTCCACCTGTCGCATGAGGCCGAGTCATTCCTGGCCGCATAGATCCGCAACCCTGAGCCGCATAGAACCGTACCAGTCCGACCTCATGGGTTCATATTCCTTTGCCGCTGCGCCCTTGAGTGAACATCGCCGCATGGGCTGTTCTCACCCTCAGCCGCATGAGCTGCTTCCGTATGGATTCTCTCCTTGGCCGCATATGCCCGAGCCGCATGGCTTTCTATAGACTGTATTCTATGTTTTATTACTTGATTATTACTGTTAATTCATGTCTTGTAACCTCAGATCAACTTGGGTCTCCTGATTAAATGCTTGCACTATAATGTCTTGTACATGTACCCTGAATATGACAGTGACCCGTAGTAGTGCACTCTTGGCAAGTAGACATGACATGACATGATAGTGGCCCGTCGTGGCGCACTCATGACAAGTAAACCTGACATGATATATCTTGATAAGCTGTTGCGACGGCTACCTGACATGACATGACCTGTATAATTAACCCGGACACCGTAGGCGATTGTGCTTATACAAATAATCCAGTCCTGTCTTACATCATGTCTAGGAGGGGACTCCTGAGTACCACGATCAGGAGTACCTACTGAAATGGGCTAAGGCTAATAACTAGATTAATACATTAGTCATAAAGAGATCTTCCAGCTACAGGTAATCCCGTTACCTGGGCGCGCCTGGGATCTGTAGCCTGCCGTCGAGTAGGGCACATTTCTATCACACTGTCATGTGTTGCACCCTTTAAGCTACCTAAGGGTACATACGTTTCCTGGACGATATACCCACCTGAATTCAACCCCTAATTTTTGACCTGGGTAACCTGGATGGTCTGCAGGGCTTGTAGCTGTGGAATAATCTCACTGCATCTTGCTAATAACTAGGCCTGTGATAACCCTAGTTAGTTAAAGTATCAAGCCGTACTCATTGCTTGGCCGTGATTGATTGAATGAGGAATAATCTGTCTAGTCTTGATCCTGTATAAATTGTTACATGCTCTGACTTCTTATATTATCTTGCTGATAAATGGGAGAAACCAAGTTCGGTTCAGACGAAGGGTTACAATCCCGATCCTTGTTTGGTTTAAGGATTGTAACCTGGTTATCTGAATGGTCCCATGGTTATCTTACCGTATATCCCTGTAATGTTATATTTTCTCCAGTTTTACTATATATTATTATCTTCTGTGCTAATTGCTGGTTTTAGTTCCTAAGTAAAGCTTCCTTTGTGGCACTTGCTCTTTCTGGGATCTGACCCAGCTGGTTTTGTATGGCCAGATTTTGGAGCAGCTCCAGAGGATCTACCAACTTTCCAGCCCGATGGTGACTACCAGGCGTAACCAGGGCAACCAGTGGATTATTTTTGGCTCTCCCACTCTATTGTAAACATATTCTTTTGAGGCGTTTAGCCAACGAGCACCTGTTTAGCTCGATTGCACTTACTTACTGTCTGCCTACGGGCTGTAACATGATTGACAGATCCTAGGGTTGATCATGTATGATTGAACTCTTGCTAGTCCTAACATTTTATAATGACTAGCTTCATGATCAGCTGAATATGTAATATTTAGGACGCCTTATTATTGTATATTTAATGATCATACATCTTGTGACTTTACTTATTGGTTTATGATTGAGACACTAGGCTTGTTCATAACCATAGAAGACTGTTGGCTTGTGGCAAACCCTCATGTATCTAGACAGCCATGACCGTATAGCGAGATGGAATCCATTTCATATACGTAGCTGGCTATGTCTGCCCCCACTCTCCAGTATTCTGGTTCTGGGGTGTGACATGGTTTAAGTGGTAGCCCATACAGGTCTTGTAAATCAAAATTTGTGAGGGTTTATCGAATAGATATCTCAATCAGTACTCGCCCTTGATCTCTGCTCGTACTCTCTGAATTCCTGAAATTCTTGTCCTGATCACATGCTTGTAATCGTTGATCTGTCCTGGTCCTTCCTTATTGTTCCCATGTCGTCTTCTTCAACAGTATTGTACCTGGATCTGCCGATCAGCAAGGCGGAGCGCCTCCCGTGGACCAGCAGCAACCAGAAGATCAGGCCCAGCACTCAGGAGCAGCCTCCCGAGTCATACCTCCTGGAGATCCCGAGCCCCCAATTCAGCCCGTCCAGCCTGCAGAACCTGATGATGGCACTTTGGTAGGTCTTGTCAGGACCTTGATAGCTTTCCAAGATCGTCGTGGAGATGCCTTGCACCAGACAGTGGAAGATGCTCTGAACAGAGACGGTCGTCATAGAAACAGTGCAGCGAACAGTTTTAAGCGCCTGAACCCTCCATTCTTCGATGGCAGTGAAGATGCTATCGCCGCAGATGCTTGGCTTTAGGACACAGAGGTGATTCTAGAAGCAGCCAGGACCCCAGAAGACGAGAAGGTGGCCGTAGTGTGCCTGCAGTTACTAGATCTTGCCCGCAGCTGGTGGGCGGCGCAGGCCATTGGATTAGTGGCACCCATTGCTTGGGCAGTATTCAGAGAGAGATTCCAGACCAAGTACTTCAATGCGGTGGCTCGGTACGATCTACATACCAAATTCACCAATTTGAAGCAGATGGACAGGACGGTCGACGGATATACGGCCGAGTTTTCTAGACTCAGTCGGTTTGCTCCCACCCTGGTGGCGACCGAGTTCGACAGAGCCCAGCGGTTCCAGCAGGGGCTCCACCTCGAGATTTTGTTGGCAGTAGAGCAGTTTGAGCATCAGACTTTCGATGCGGTACTGAGGGCAGCCAGGAGGCACGAGTATACCTCCCACAGGATCGTGGACAGGACCGGAGATCGAAAGCAATCTCACGGCCAGATGACTCAATCGACAGCACCAGCCCCGACAGTCAGGGCTTTGACAATTGGAACTCTGAGGCAGGCGGCCTCAGTGACGTCGATCATGTCCCCTCAGCAACAGAAGCAGAAGAAGTCTTCTGCAATGGGCTGCACTCATTGTGGGAAGCCAGGACACGTTATTTCGGAGTGTCGCAGAGCACAGGGATTGTGCTTGGCTTGTAGAGCACCGGACCACAAGATAGGATCCTGTCCGAATAGAGCCGGTTCCTCCTCATCGGCCCAGACTAGTCCCTCGGTAAGGGGACCGGCACCAGTGCAGCAGCAACAGCAATACCAGTCCCCGAGGCCATTGCCGTCTCAGGTACAGGTCTTCCAGCAGCAGAGATCCCAGCAGTATGTCCTGGTCCAAACTCAGATTCAGAACTGGCAGAGAGGTTCCTAGCAGATGTCTTTCCTCTTTCTCGTGCCTTCAGTTTTCTTGCTTACATACATGATTGCATGATTGATTGCTTAGTATAGCTTGTCCTTGCATCTCTAGCCACTTGATTAAATTCCGAGGACGGAAGTCTTTTAAGGTGGGTAGGATGTAGTACCCCAAATTCGTGATACGTATTTAGTGTACGTATACGTATTTTTGGACCCGTATTTTTGTTAATCATGATTAGTTAATTTTGGTTAATTTTGTTTTGAATGGTTTAATTGGCTTATGGTTCATTATGGTAATTGTATTGGCTTGGTTCGGTTCGGTTTATTTGACTTTGCTTGTTTTGGTGGAGAACCACTCCTACCTACCACCACTCCCACTATAAATATCAATTCCACTCTCTCTTACATTATTACTCATTACTTATTTCTTCTTCTCCATCTTTACTCCTCACCAACCTGAGAGAGAGAGAGAGGTCTAGGCAAGTGCAACTTGCTTTATGGAGAAACTCTAATTTTATTACTTCATTCTCTTCCTTACAGCATTTTACTTACTTTAGTACTTTACATTTCCACTTTCCATAGCTAGATTCTTATAGATCTAAGTTTATCTTATTTTCAGATTTCTTGGGTTTTGATCTATTTAAACTTATTATTTCTAAGTTTTGATGGTTCCATGTCGTAGAGAATTTCGTTCTACCCCATTTTGACCTATGAAAGTTCAGATTTGGGCTCCGGATGATAGAGTTATAGAGCTTGAGAACTTGGCCTTCTTGATGTTCTTCTTTTCGAAATGGAGAAGATGAACTGTGCTTAGACTTGACCACATGGCAATTCATGCGGCAAGTGAATTCCAGCCGCATAAGATATATTCTCTTCTAACCGTATGAACCCGGGTCTGTGCCAGCCGCATGGACTCACTTTTCGATTAGTCGCATGAGACCCACTTGACTCCGGCCGCATATACCTGAATAGTCGGCAAGCCGTATGGACCTACACCTCCACCTACCGCATGAAACTCGTTCGACCCCAGCCGCATAATACTCTGCTCCTCTTGAGCCGCATAGACCTGCTTTTCGCTGGCCGCACGAGAACTTCTTTCCCGAGCCGCATGTGCCTTCTGGTCCCTCTAGCCGCATAGACCTGCTTCCTACTTGACCGCATAAGGCTCAACTTCTTGAGCTGCATGCAGCCCCACTTGCTCTCAGCCGCATGTCGCATGCGCCTCTCGCTTTTACAGCCGCATGTCCACCTGCCGCATGTAATGCCTGTGGTCCATATTACGTATTTTGGAATATTTGTACGTATTTTATCTTGTATTGCATGATTCCTTGCTTAGTTTCCTTTCTGGCTTGGGTTATTCTTGGTTCGGGTTGGCTTGGTTCGGTTTGGGATTGCTATTGGTTCATCATGAACCAAGGGTGAACCCCCTACCTACCACCACCTTTGGTATTTATTAACCATTCTTCCTTCTCTCTCTTCATTACTCTTCTTTCTTCCTCCATTACTCCTTCACCTACCAGAGAGAGAGAAAGAGAGAGAGAGAGAGAGAGAGAGAGAGAGAGAGAGAGAGAGAGAGGTCTAGGCAAGTGCAACTTGCTTCATGGAGGAACTCTAATTTTATTGCTTTATTCTCTTCCTTACAGCATTTTTAACTTACTTTAATACTTGGCATTTCCACTTTCCATGGCTAGTAGATCTATGTTTACTTTATTTTCGGATTTTCTGGGTTTTGATCTACTTAATCTTATTATTTCTGAGTTTTGATGGTTCCATGTTGTAGAGAATCTTGTTCTGCCCCATTTTGACCTATGGAAGTTCGGATTTGGGCTCTGGATGATGGAGTTATGGAGCTTGAGAACTTGGCTCCCATGGTGTTCTTCTTCTTGAAGACTTGGAGAAGAAGAACAGTACTTGACTTGACCGCATGAATATTTCATGCGACAAGTGATTCCCCTAGCCGCATGAATTATCCTGGCCGCATGAGCCCCCACTTGAATTCAGTCGCATAAGCGCATGACCCCGCTAACCGTATATGCCACTCTCCCAGCCGCATAGGTCTCGGCATAATCCAAGCCGCATGAACTTGGTCCACTTATAGCCACATATAACTTGTATTCTTTCTGATCGCACATGCTCCTGAATTATCCTGGCCGCATGTGTTCCTAACTGAGCCGCATGCACCCCCTTCATCTCCTGGCCGTATAAGCGCATGGCTCGTCCAGCCGCATAAGACCTTGCTCCCTACAGACCGCATGAAGACCTTATATATCTAGCCGCATATGCACCCGCATCCCCAGCCGCATGAGGCCGAGTTCATCCTCAACTGCATAGGGTCCACCCCACCCCGTTAACCGCACCTGACCCTCCTCCTAGCTCAGCCGCATGCGCCTGACCCTATTGAGCCGTATGGGCTGTTCTTTTTCCAACTGCATGAGATCATTCCTGGCCGCATATGCCTGAGCCGCATGACTCCCAATAGTCCTGTGTTTTATTATTTGCCCATGTCTTGTAACCCCTTTATTGTATATTTTTACGCCCATTTTATATCCTTACGCCTTTTGTCCTGAACTTGATAAATCACGATTTGATTGACATGATTGAAATGACAATTATACATGACATGGTGTGACAAGGAACTAGTACGACCTGATAGTGGCCCGTCGTGGCGCACTCTTGACCAGTAAACTTGACATGATAACCTGACATGATATATCTTGATAAGCTGTTGCGACGGCTACCTGACATGACATGACCTGTATAATTAACCTGGACACCGTGGACGATTGTGCTTGTACAAATAATCCAGTCCTGTCTTGCATCATGTCTAGGAGGGGACTCCTGAGTACCACGGTCAGGAGTACCTACTGAAATGGACTAAGGCTAATAACTAGATTAATACATTAGTCATAAAGAGATCTTCCAGCTACAGGCAATCCCGTTACCTGGGCGCGCCTTGGATCTGTAGCCTGCCGTCGAGTAGGGCACATTTCCAGCACACTGTCATGTGTTGCACCCTTCAAGCTACCTAAGGGTACATACGTTTCCTGTACGGTGTACCCACCTGAATTCAACCCCTAATTTTCGACCTGGGTAACCTGGATGGTCTGCAGGGCTTGTGGCTGTGGAATAATCTCACTGCATCTTGCTAGTAACTAGGCTTGTGATAACCCTAGTTAGTTAAAGTATCAAGCCGTAATTCTTGCTTGGCCGTGAAATGATTGGATGGAGTCTAACCAGTCTAGTCTTGTCCTAATTCTGTTCCAGATTACTGCATGACTAGAATGCATGTATTTATTTTACCGATAAATGGTGAGAATTCCAAATTCTGTTCGTACGAAGGGTTACAACCCCGGTCCTTGTTTGGTTTATGGGTTGTAACCTGGCTATCTGAATAGTCCCATGGTTATCTCATCGTATATCATCCTGTGATGCTTTTCTTAAACTCATGTCTTATTTACTACCTTATTACTATTGTGCTAATTGCTGGTTTTAG
The DNA here is from genome assembly GCA_029216955.1 of Iris pallida. Taxonomy (NCBI): domain Eukaryota; kingdom Viridiplantae; phylum Streptophyta; class Magnoliopsida; order Asparagales; family Iridaceae; genus Iris; species Iris pallida. The sequence continues at coordinate 160,687 of JANAVB010031640.1, read as the reverse complement.
TTCATAAGTGAAGCTTCCTTTGTGGAACTTGCTCTTTCTGGGGTCTGACCCAGCTGGTTTTGTATGGCCAAATTTCGGAGCAGCTCGAGAGGATCTACCGACTTTCCAGCCCAATGATGAACACCAGGCGTAACCAGGGCAACGAGTGGGTTTATTTTTGATCTTCCACTCCATTGTAAAAATATTCTTTTGAGGCGTTTAGCCGACGAGCACCTGTTTAGCTCGATTGCACTTACTTACTGTCTGCCTACGGGCTGTAACATGATTGACAGATCCTAGGGTTGATCATGTATGACTAAACTCTTGCTAGTCCTAACATTTTGTAACGACTAGCTTCATGATCAGCTGAATATGTAATATTTGGGACGCCTTATTATTGTATATTTAATGATCATACATCTTGTGACTTTACTTACTTATTTGTGATTGAGACACTAGGCTTGTTCATGACCATAGGAGACTGTTGGCTTGTAGTAAACCCTCATGTATCTAGACAGCCGTGACCGTATAGCGAGATGGAATCTATTTCATATACGTAGCTGGCTATGTATGCCCCCGTTCTCCAGTATTCTGGTTCTGGGGCGTGACATGGTTTAAGTGGTGGTCCATGCAGGTCTTATAAATCAAGATATGTGAGGGTTTACCGAATAGACGTCTCAATCAGTATTCGCCCTTGATCTCTGCTCGTATCTTCTGAATCTTTGGATTCTTGTCCTGATCATATGCTTGTATCATTGATCTGCCCTGGTCCTTCTTTATTGTTCTCCATGTCGTCTTCTTCAGCGGCATCATTCCTGGACCTGTCGGTCAGCAAGGCGGAGCATTTCCCGCGGATCAGCAGCAACCAGGAGATCAAGCCCAGCATTCCGGAGCAGCCTCCAGAGTCGTGCCTTCTGATGGAGAGCCACCAGTCCAGCCAGTTCACCCTGTCGAACCTGATGATGGCACTTTGGTAGGTCTCGTCAGGACCTTGATAGCTTCCCAAGATCGTCGAGGAGATGCCTTGTACCAGGCAGTAACGGATGCTTTGACCAGGGGCGGTTATCAGGGTAACAGCGCAGCCAACATCTTCAAGTGCTTGAACCCTCCCTTCTTCGACGGTAGTGAAGATGCTATCGTTGCAGATGCTTGGCTTCAGGACACAGAGGTGATTCTAGAAGCAGCCAGGACCCCAGAGAACGAGAATGTAGCCGCGGTGCGCCTGTAGTTGCTAAACCTTGCCCGCAGCTGGTGGGCGGCTCAGGCCATTGGATTAGCAGCACCCATTGCTTGAGCAGTGTTCAGAGAGAGATTCCAGACCAAGTATTTTGATGCTATAGCTCGGTATGATCTACAGACGAGGTTCACCAATCTGAAGCAAATGGGCAGAATGGTCGATGGATATGCGGCCGAGTTTTCGAGACTCAGTCGGTTCGCTCCCACCTTGGTGGCAACCGAGTATGATAGAGCCCAGCGATTTCAATAGGGGCTTCACCTGGAGATTCTATTGGCAGTTGAGCAGTTTGAGCATCAGACTTTTGATGCAGTCTTGAGAGCAGCTAGTAGGCATGAGTATACCTCCCAGAGGATTGTGGATAGGGCCGGAGGTCTGAAGAGTTCCTACGGCCAGATGAATCAGTCTTCAGCACCAGCCCCGGCAGCCAGGGTTTTGACTATTGGAGCTCCGAGGCGAGCGGCCTCAGTAACGTCGATTCAGCATTCAGCCCCAACGTACCCTCAGCAGCAGCAGAAGCAGAAACAGACTTCCGCAGTAGGATATTCTCATTGTGGGAAGCCAGGCCATGTAGTGGCAGAGTGCCGCAGGGCACATGGATTGTTTCTGGCTTGTGGGGCAGCAGACCATAGGATTGGATCCTGCCCGAATAGGGGTGGTTCATCGTCGTCCAACCTTTCTAGCTCTTCGGTGAGAGGACCAGCTTCGGTCCAGCAGCAGCAGTATCCATTGCCGAGGCCCTTGCCGCCTTAGTCCCAGGTATTCCAGCAGCAGAACCCCCAGTAGCATACTCAGGCCCAAGCCTTGAGTCAGAATAGGCAGCGAGGATTTCAGCAGAGGGGACCAGCACCCCGAGGGCATGGTCATGCTATGGTATGACCGCAGAGGAAGGATTGGCACCAGGAGAGGTAGTGGCAGGTACTATTCTCGTCAACTCCTTTCCAGCTTCAGCTTTATTTGATTCTGGTGTATCGTATTCTTTTATGTCTGCATGATTCACGACACGGATAGGATTGGAGCCCGAGTCATTATCAGTAAGGCTCAATATACTTACTGGTAACGGACTTGTGGGAGTCGATAGGGTGTTTTCCTCGTGTCGGATCGTAGTTAGCGGTAAGGAATTTCCCGCTAGATTGATAGAGTTCCCGATGGCCGATTATGATGTGGTCCTAGGGATGGACTGGTTGAGGAACCAGTATGCTAGAATAGACTGCCATATTGGCAGGGTTGTTTTTAGTATTCCAAGCGAGCCAGAGTTTTTCTTTTTCCGAGGCGCAGTTGAGCCTTCTCCTCCAGTGATGCGGATGGTGGTAGCAGCAGTACAGTTGCCTCGGATAGTTGAAGAGTTTCCAGATGTTTTCCCAGAAGAGCTTTCAGGTATGCCGCCAGAGCGGGAGATCGAGTTCACTATCGACTTGATTCCCGGAACAGCCCCAGTGTCAGAGAGAGTCTACAGGATGGCACCGTCAGAGTTGGAGATCTTATACAAGATGATTGAAGAACTTCGAACCAAGGAATTCATTCGTGCTAGTGGATCGCCTTGGGGAGCCCCGATACTTCTTGTGAAAAAGAAGGATGGTACGTCCAGGCTATGTGTTGATTATCGTACCTTGAATTCAGTAACAATCAAGAACAGATACCCTCTCCCGAGGATAGATGACTTGTTTGATCAGCTTAAAGGGGCAGCAGTATTCTCGAAGATCGACTTGCGCTCAGGATATCATCAGATTAGAGTAAGAGAGCAGGACATCCCAAAGACAGCTTTTAGATCGAGGTATGGGCATTGGGAGTTCCTTGTTATGCCCTTTGGAGCAACCAATGCACCGGCGGTATTCATGGATCTCATGAATCGCATCTTCATGCCTTACTTGGATCATTTTGTGATTGTATTCTTGGATGACATCCTGGTCTATAGCCGGAGTGAGGCGGAGCATGAGCAGCATCTCCGTGTGGTTCTTCAGATTCTCAGGGAGCACCAGTTGTATGCCAAGTTCAGTAAATGCGAGTTCTGGCTCGATCGTATTTCGTACTTGGGTTACATCATCACCAGAGGAGGAGTAGAAGTAGATCCCCAGAAGATTGTGGCTATTGAGTCCTGGCCGGTGCCCAGCACAGTTGCAGAAGTTCGCAGTTTTCTTGGATTGGCCGGCTACTATCGACGGTTTATTTCAGATTTTGCCCGGATCTCGGCGCCATTGACCCAGTTGACCCACAAGGATGTGCAGTTTGCTTGGACAGCAGAATATCAGGATTCTTTTGAGAAGTTGAAGCGAGGCTTGATGACGGCTCCCATTCTCGTGCTTCCAGATGGAACTGGAGGATTCTCAGTATATTGTGATGCTTCGGGCAGAGGTTTAGGATGTGTTCTGATGCAGCATGGGAAGGTGATAGCTTATGCATCACGACAACTTCGTGATCATGAGAGGAATTACCCAACCCATGACTTGGAGCTGGCAGCAGTAGTGTTTGTACTTAAGTTGTGGAGGCACTACTTGTACGGAGATAGGGTGGAGATTTTCACCGACCATAAGAGCCTGAAGTATGTTTTCATCCAGAAGGATCTTAACATGCGTCAGAGGAGGTGGCTGGAGCTTCTTGTGGATTTTGATGTCAACTTGCAGTATCATCCCGGGAAGGCCAACGTCGTTGCTGATGCATTGAGCAGGAGAGTCAGAGTTTATTTTCTAACAGCACAACCGGAGCTGTTAGCAGATCTTCAGAAGATGGATATTGAGGTTGTTCTCCCTTCCAGCATAGCATTGATGGCCAGCATGTAAGTTCAGTCCACTATAGTCGAGAGGATCCGGATGGCACAATCAACAGATTCCAAGCTTCAGCAACTCAGAGCAGAGTGTGAGGCAGGACGAAGACCAGAGTTGTGCATTCATGAAGAAGGTAAACTTAGGCATGGTAAGCGTCTTTATGTACCCAGTGGAGATATCAGACTAGAGATCATGGCAGAGGCCCACAGTTCGCAGTATTCCATTCATCTGGGCGGTACGAAGATGTACCGTGATATCCATCAGCACTTTTGGTGGAATGGCATGAAGAGGGAGATAGCCCGGTTTGTCTCTCGTTATTTAGTCTGCCAACAAGTTAAGGCTGAACATTAGAGGCCCGCTGGACTTCTTCAGTCCTTGTCGATTCCAGAATAGAAGTGGAAACATGTGACCATGGATTTTGTGACCGGATTGCCTAGATCCCCAGCTGGTCGAGATGCTATTTGGGTTATAGTTGACAGGCTCACGAAGGTAGCTTACTTCCTTCCGTTCAGAGTTGGTCAGTCGATAGCTACAGTTAGCAGAGATATACCTCAGGCGGATTGTCAGGTTGCACGGAGTGCCAGTTAGTATCACCTCGGACAGAGATTCAAGATTCATGTCGTACTTTTGGCGTAGCCTGCAGGAGAGTTTGAGAACTCATCTCCAGTTCAGTTCAGCATATCATCCGCAGACAGATGTTCAGTCGGAGCATACAATCTAGACTCTTGAAGACATGTTGAGATCTTGTACACTTGACTTCGGTGGTTCGTGGGAAGATCACCTGCACCTGGTGGAGTTCTCGTACAACAATAGCTTCCAGGCCAGTATCCAGATGGCACCGTTCGAGGCACTGTATGGAAGGAAGTGCAGATTCCCGTTAGCCTGGGATGATGTCGGAGAGAGGCAGATGCTCGATCCAGAAATGATCGCTCAGACAGTTGAAGTGGTCAGAAGAGTCAGGGATCATCGATCATCTTCGAGTTGCCCAAGATCGCCAGCGCCATTGGGCCGATTCTCATCGGCGCCCTCTCGAGTTTTCTGTCGGTGACCATATATTCCTGAGGATTTTGCCTAACCGTGGTGTCATTCGTTTCGGCGTACGTGGAAAGCTTAGTCCTAGGTATATAGGGCCATTTGACATTCTGGAGCGAGTAGGAGATGTATCCTATCGTCTCGCTCTTCCGCCGTAGCTAAGCGAGGTGCATGACGTGTTCCATGTATCCCAATTACGACGGTATATCCCGGACCCGAGCCACGTCCTGGATCATTCGGAATTGGTTGTTGATACCAACCTTTCGTATGAGGAGAGACCCGTGTCTATATTGGACCGGAGAGAGAAGACACTCAAGAACACGACTATCAAGTTAGTCCGAGTCACTTGGGGTCATCACTCTTTGGGTGAGTCAACATGGGAGCGTGAGGATGATATCCGATCACGATATCCCGACTTGTTTGACTCGTGAGGTATAATGTCTTCCTTACGCCTCATGCCTTCGATTCCTTGCTTGAATGAGTGATTGCCTGCCTAGTTATAGCTTGCTTATGATTAATATAGCTTGTCCTAGTCTCTCTAGCCTCTTAATTAAATTTCGAGGACGGAATTCTTTTAAGGTGGGTAGAGTTGTAAAGCATGTGGTCCGTATTACGTATTTTTAGAATACGTGTACGTATTTTATCTTGTATTGCATGATTCCTTGCTTAGTTTCCTTCATGGCTTGGGTTATTCTTGGTTCGGGTTGGCTTGGTTCGGTTTGGGATTGCTATTGGTTCATCATGAACCAAGGGTGAACCCCCTACCTACTACCACCTTTGGTATTTATTAACCATTCTTCCTTCTCTCTCTTCATTACTCTTCTTCCTTCCTCTATTACTCCTTCACCTACCAGAGATAGAGAGAGAGAGAGAGGTCTAGGCAAGTACAACTTGCTTCATGGAGGAACTCCAATTTTATTGCTTCATTCTCTTCCTTACAGCATTTTTAACTTACTTTAATACTTGGCATTTCCACTTTCCATGGCTAGTAGATCTATGTTTACTTTATTTTTGGATTTTCTGGGTTTTGATCTACTTAATCTTGTTATTTCTGAGTTTTGATGGTTCCATGTTGTAGAGAATCTTGTTTTGCCCCATTTTGACCTATGGAAGTTCGGATTTGGGCTCCGGATGATGGAGTTATGGAGCTTGAGAACTTGGCTCCCATGGTATTCTTTTTCTCGAAGACTTGGAGAAGAAGAACAGTACTTGACTTGACCGCATGAATATTTCATGCGGCAAGTGATTCCCCTAGCCGCATGAATTATCCTGGCCGTATGAGCCCCCACTTGAGTTCAGCCGCATAAGCGCATGACCCCGCTAACCGCATATGCCACTCTCCCAGCCGCATAGGTCTCGACATAATCCAAGCTGCATGAACTTGGTCCACTTATAGCCGCATATAACTTGTATTCCCTCTGATCTCATAAGCTCCTGAATTATCTTGGCCGCATGTGTTCCTAACTGAGCCGCATGCACCCCCTTCATCTTCTGGCCGCATAAGTGCATGGCTCGTCCAGCCGCATAAGACCTTGCTCCCTGCAGACCGCATGAAGACCTTATATATCTAGCCGTATATGCACCCGCATCCCCAGCCGCATGAGGCCGAGTCCATCCTCAACCGCATAGGGTCCACCCTACCCCGTTAACCGCACCTGACCCTCCTCCTAGCTCAGCCGCATGCGCCTGACCCTATTGAGCCGTATGGGCTGTTCTCTTCCTAGCCGTATGAGATCATTCCTGGCCGCATATGCCTGAGACGCATGACTCCCAGTAGTCCTATGAGACGCATGACTCCCCATTAACCTCCTATCTCACTGCATCTTGCTCGTAACTAGGCTTGTGATAACCCTAGTTAGTTAAAGTATCAAGCCGTAATTCTTGCTTGGCCTTGAAATGATTAGATGGAGTCTAACCAGTCTAGTCTTGTCCTGATTCTGTTCCAGATTACTGCATGACCAGAATGCATGTATTTATTTCCCGATAAATGGTGAGAATTCCAAGTTCTGTTCGGACGAAGGGTTACAACCCCGATCCTTATTTGGTTTACGGGTTGTAACCTGGCTATCTGAATAGTTCCATGGTTATCTCATCGTATATCATCCTATGATGCTTTTCTTAAACTCCTGTCTTATTTACTACCTTATTACTATTGTGCTAATTGCTGGTTTTAGTTCCTAAGTGAAGCTTCCTTTGTGGCACTTGCTCTTTCTGGGTCTGATCCAGCTGGTTTTGTATGGCAAGATTTTGGAGCAGCTCTAGAGGATCTACCGACTTTCCAGCCCGATGGTGAACACCAGGCGTAACCAGGGCAACGAGTGGATTTATTTTTGATCTCCCACTCCATTGTAAAAATATTTTTTTGAGGCGTTTAGCCGACGAGCACCTGTTTAGCTCGATTGCACTTACTTACTGTCTATCTATGGGCTGTAACATGATTGACAGATCCTAGGGTTGATCATGTATGACTAAACTCTTGCTAGTCCTAATATTTTATAACGACTAGCTTCATGATCAACTGAATATGTAATATTTGGGATGCCTTATTATTGTATATTTAATGATCATACATCTTGTGACTTTACTTACTTGCTTGTGATTAAGACACTAGGCTTGTTCATGACCATAGGAGACTGTTGGCTTGTAGTAAACTCTCGTGTATATAGACAGCCGTGACCGTATAGCGAGGTGGAATCCATTTCATATACGTAGCTGGCTATGTCTGCCCCCGCTCTCCAGTATTCTGGTTCTGGGGCGTGACACCGCATGAGGCCGAGTCATTCCTGGCCGCATGGATCCGCAACCCTGAGCCGCATGGAACCGCACCAGTCCGACCTCATGGGTTCATATTCCTTGGCCGCATGCACCCTTGAGTGAACATTGCCGCATGGGCTGTTCTCACCCTCAGCCGCATGAGCTGCTCCCGCATGGATTCTCTCCTTGGCCGCATGTGCCCAAGCCGTATGGCTTTCTATAGACTGTATTCTATGTTTTATTACTTGATTATTACTGTTAATTCATGTCTTGTAACCTCAGATCAACTTGGGTCTCCTGATTAAATACTTGCACTATGATGCCTTGCACATGTACCCTGAACACGACAGTGACCCATAGTGGTGCACTCTTGGCAAGTAGACAAGACATGACATGATAGTGGCCCGTCGTGGCGCACTCATGACAAGTAAACCTGACATGATATATCTTGATAAGCTGTTGCGACGGCTATCTGACATGACATAACCTGTATAATTAACCCGAACACCGTGGGCGATTGTGCTTGTACAAATAATCCAGTCCTGTCTTGCATCATGTCTAGGAGGGGACTCCTGAGTACCACGGTCAGGAGTACCTACTGAAATGGACTAAGGCTAATAACTAGATTAATACATTAGTCATAAAGAGATCTTCCAGCTACAGGCAATCCCGTTACCTGGGCGCGCCTAGGATCTGTAGCCTGCCGTCGAGTAGGGCACATTTCCAGCACACTGTCATGTGTTGCACCCTTCAAGCTACCTAAGGGTACATGTATTTCCTGGACGATGTATCCACCTGAATTCAACCCCTAATTTTTGACCTGGGTAACCTGGATGGTCTGCAGGGCTTGTGGCTGTAGAATAATCTCACTGCATCTTCCTAATAACTAGGCCTGTGATAACCCTAGTTAGTTAAAGTATCAAGCCGTACTCATTGCTTGGCCGTGATTGATTGAATGAGGAATAATCTGTCTATTCTTGATCCTGTATAAATTGTTACATGCTCTGACTTCTTATATTATCTTGCTGATAAATGGGAGAAACCAAGTTCATTTCAGACGAAGGGTTACAATCTCGGTCCTTGTTTGGTTTAAGGATTGTAACCTGGTTATCTGAATGGTCCCATGGTTATCTTACCGTATATCCCCGTGATGTTATATTTTCTCCAGTTTTATTATATATTATTATCTTCTGTGCTAATTGCTGGTTTTAGTTCCTAAGTGAAACTTCCTTTGTGGCACTTGCTCTTTCTGGGATCTGACCCAGCTGGTTTTGTATGGCCAGATTTTGGAGCAGCTCTAGAGGATCTACCGACTTTCCTGCCCAATGTTGACCACCAGGCGTAACCAGGGCAACGAGTGGGTTATTTTTGGCTCTTCCACTCTATTGTAAACATATTCTTTTGAGGCGTTTAGCTGACGAGCACCAGTTTATCTCGATTGCACTTAATTACTATCTGCCTACGGGCTGTAACATGATTGACAGATCCTAGGGTTGATCATGTATGACTGAACTCTTGCTAGTCCTAACATTTTGTAACGACTAGCTTCATGATCAGCTGAATATGTAATATTTGGGACGCCTTATTATTGTATATTTAATGATCATACATCTTGTGACTTTACTTATTGGTTTGTGATTGAGACACTAGGCTTGTTCATGACCATAGGAGACTGTTGGCTTGTAGCAAACCCTCATGTATCTAGACAGCCGTGACCGTATAGCGAGATGGAATCCATTTCATATATGTAGCTGGCTATGTCTGCCCTCGCTCTCTAGTATTCTGGTTCTGGGGCGTGACATGGTTTAAGTGGTGGCCCATACAGGTCTTGTAAATCAAGATATGTGAGGGTTTACTGAATAGATGTCTCAATCAGTACTCGCCCTTGATCTCTGCTCGTACTCTCTGAATTCCTGAAATTCTTGTCCTGATCACATGCTTGTAATCGTTGATCTGTCCTGGTCCTTCCTTGTTGTTCCCATGTCGTCTTTTTCAGCGGCATTGTACCTGGACCTGCCGATCAACAAGGCGGAGCGCCTTCCGTGGACCAGCAGCAACCAAAAGATCAGGCCCAGCACTCAGGAGCAGCCTCCCGAGTCATGCCTCCTGGAGATCCCGAGCCCCCAGTTCAGCTCGTCCAATCTGCAGAACCTGATAATGGCACTTTGGTAGGTCTTGTCAGGACCTTGATAGCTTCCCAAGATCGTCGTGGAGATGCCTTGCACCAGGCAGTAGAAGATGCTTTGAACAGAGGCGGTCGTCATGGGAACAGTAAAGCGAACAGTTTCAAGCGCCTGAACCCTCCATTCTTCGATGGCAGTGAAGATGCTATCGCCGCAGATGCTTGGCTTCAGGACACAGAGGTGATTCTAGAAGCAGCCAGGACCCCAGAAGACGATAAGGTGGCCGTAGTACGCCTGTAGTTACTGGAACTTGCCCGCAGCTGGTGGGCGCGCAGGCCGTTGGATTAGCGGCACCCATTGCTTGGGCAGTATTAAGAGAGAGATTCCAGACCAAGTACTTCGATGCGGTGGCTCGGTACGATCTGCAGACCAAATTTACCTATTTGAAGCAGATGGGCAGGACGGTCGACGGATCTGCGGCCGAGTTTTCTAGACTCAGTCGGTTTGCTCCCACCCTGGTGGCGACCGAGTTCCACAGAGCCCAACGGTTCCTGCAGGGGCTCCACCTCGAGATTTTATTGACAGTAGAGCAGTTTGAGCATCAGACTTTCGATGCGGTACTGAGGGCAGCCAGGAGGCACAAGTATACCTCCCATAGGATCGTGGACAGGACCGGAGGTCGGAAGCGATCTCACGGCTAGATGACCCAGTCGACAGCACCAGCCCCGGCAGTCAGGGCTTTGACAATTGGAACTCCGAGGCAGGCAACCTCAGTGACGTCGATCACGTCCCCTCAGTAACAGAAGCAGAAGCAGTCTTCCGCAATGGGCTGCACTCATTGTGGGAAGCCAAGACACGTTGTTTCGGAGTGTCGCAGAGCACAGGGATTATGCTTGGCTTGTGGAGCACCGGACCACAAGATAGGATCCTGTCCGAATAGAGCCGGTTCCTCCTCATCGGCCCAAACTATTCCCTCGGTAAGGAGACCGGCACCAGTACAGCAGCAACAGCAGTACCAGCCCCCGAGGCCATTGCCGCCTCAGGCACAGGTCTTCCAGCAGCAGAGACCCCAGCAGTATGCCCTAGTCCAAATTCAAATTCAGAACTGGCAGAGAGGTTCCTAGCAGATGTCTTCCCTCTTTCTCGTGCCTTCAATTTCCTTGCTTACATATATGATTGCATGATTGATTGCTTAGTATAGCTTGCCCTTGCATCTCTAGCCACTTGATTAAATTCCGAGGACGAAATTCTTTTAAGGTGGGTAGGATGTAGTGTCCCAAATTCGTGATACGTATTTAGTGTACGTATACGTGTTTTTGGACCCGTATTTTTGTTAATCATGATTAGTTAATTTTGGTTAATTTTGTTTTGATTGGTTTAATTGGCTTATGGTTCATTATGGTAATTGGCTTGGTTCGGTTCGGTTTATTTGACCTTGCTTGTTTTGGTGGAGAACCACTCCTACCTACCACCACTCCCACCATAAATATCAATCCCACTCTCTCTCTTCCATTATTACTCATTACTCATTTCTTCTTCTCCATCTTTACTCCTCACCAACCTGAGAGAGAGAGAGGTCTAGGCAAGTGCAACTTGCTTCATGGAGGAACTCCAATTTTATTACTTCATTCTCTTCCTTACAGCATTTTAACTTACTTTAGTACTTGGCATTTTCACTTTCCATGGCTAGATTCTTGTAGATCTAAGTTTATCTTATTTTCGGATTTCTTGGGTTTTGATCTATTTAACCTTGTTATTTCTGAGTTTTGATGGTTCTATGTTGTAGAGAATTTCGTTCTACCCCATTTTGACCTATGGAAGTTCGGATTTGGGCTCCGGATAATGGAGTTATGGAGCTTGAGAACTTGGCCTTCTTGGTATTCTTCTCGGAAATGGAGAAGATGAACTGTGCTTAGACTTGACCGCATGGCAATTCATGCGGCAAGTGAATTCCAGCCGCATAAGATTCATTCTCTTCTAACCGCATAAACCCGGGTCTGTGCCAGCCGCATGGACTCACTTTCCGATTAGCCGCATGAGACCCACTTGACACCGGCCGCATATACCTGAATGGTCGGCCAGCCGCATAGACCTACACCTCCACTTGCCGCATGGAACTCGCTCGACCCCAGCCGCATAATACTCTGCTCCTCTTAAGCCGCATAGACCTGCTTCCCGCTGGCCGTACGAGAACTTCTTCCCCGAGCCGCATGTGCCTTCTGGTCCCGCTAGCCGCATAGACCTGCTTCCTACTTGACCGCATGAGGCTCAACTTCTTGAGCCGCATGCAGCCCCACTTGCTCTCAGTCGCATGCGCCTCTCGCTTCTGCAGCCGCATGTCCACCTGCCGCATGAAGCCGAGGCATTCCTGACCGCATGGATCCGTAATCCTGAACCGCATGGAACCGCACCAGCCCGACCTCATGGGTTCATATTCCTTGGCCGCATGCGCCCTTGAGTGAACATCGCCGCATGGGCTGTTCTCACCCTCAGCCGCATGAGCTGCTCCCGCATGGATTCTCTCCTTGGCCGCATGTGCCCGAGCCGCATGGCTTTCTATAGACTGTATTCTATGTTTTATTACTTGATTATTACTGTTAATTCATGTCTTGTAACCTCACATCAACTTGGGTCTCCTGATTGAATGCTTGCACTATGATGCCTTGCACATGTACCCTGAACACGACAGTGACTCGTATTGGTGTACTCTTGGCAAGTAGATATGACATGACATGATAGTGGCCCATCGTGGCGCACTCCTGACAAGTAAATATATCTTCATAAGCTGTTGCGACGACTACCTGACATGACATGACCTGTATAATTAACCCGGACACCATGGGCGATTGTGCTTGTACAAATAATCCAGTCCTGTCTTGCATCATGTCTAGGAGGGGACTCCTGAGTACCACGGTCAGGAGTACCTACTGAAATGGACTAAGGCTAATAACTAGATTAATACATTAGTCATAAAGAGATCTCCCAGCTACAGGCAATCCTGTTACCTGGGCGCGCCTGGGATCTGTAGCATGCCATCGAGTAGGGCACATTTCCAGCACACTGTCATGTGTTGCACCCTTCAAGCTATCTAAGGGTACATGCATTTCCTGGACGATGTACCCACCTGAATTCAACCCCTAATTTCGACCTAGGTAACCTGGATGGTCTGCAGGGCTTGTGGCTGTGGAATAATCTCACTACATCTTGCTAGTAACTAGGCCTATGATAACCCTAGTTAGTTAAAGTATCAAGCCGTACTCATTGCTTAGCCGTGATTGATTGAATGAGGAATAATCTGTCTAGTCTTGATCCTGTATAAATTGTTACATGCTCTGACTTCTTATATTATCTAGCTGATAAATGGGAGAAACCAAGTTTGGTTCAGACAAAGGGTTACAATCCCGGTCCTTGTTTGGTTTAAGGATTGTAACCTGGTTATCTGAATGGTCCCATGGTTATCTTACCGTATATCCCCATGATGCTATATTTTCTCTTGTTTTACTATATATTATTATCTTCTGTACTAATTGCTGGTTTTAGTTCCTAAGTGAAGCTTCCTTTGTGGCACTTGCTCTTTCTGGGATCTGACCCAGCTGGTTTTGTATGACCATATTTTGGAGCAGCTCCAGAGGATCTACCGACTTTCCAGCCCGATGGTGACCACCAGGCGTAACCAGGGCAACGAGTGGGTTATTTTTGGCTCTTCCACTCTATTGTAAACATATTCTTTTGAGGCATTTAGCCGACGAGCACCTGTTTAGCTCGATTGCACTTACTTACTGTCTGCCTACGGGCTGTAACATGATTGACAGATCCTAGGGTTGATCATGTATGACTGAACTCTTGCTAGTCCTAACATTTTGTAACGACTAGCTTCATGATTAGCTGAATATGTAATATTTGGGATGCCTTATTATTGTATATTTAATGATCATACATCTTGTGACTTTACTTCTTGGTTTGTGATTGAGACACTAGGCTTGTTCATGACCATAGGAGACTGTTGGCTTGTAGCAAACCCTCATGTATCTAGACAGCCGTGACTGTATAGCGAGATGGAATCCATTTCATATACGTAGCTGGCTATGTCTTCCCCCACTCTCCATTATTCTGGTTCTGGGGCGTGACAGTCCACTTGAGTCTACGATGCTCAAAGGCAAAAATCATTTTGACCCAAGATCTCTTACGATACGTCCATCTCCTATTCTCGACCGAGTATGACTCCTTTACTCAATTCTGGAATCAATCCTGACTAGTTCGTTTCGTAACATAGATAGTACGCTCAACACACATAGCCTAACCATTACTCAAACCGATCTTCGACATAACTCTTAGGGTCGTTCTACTATCCGTCGCTCTCGCACATTACAAAATTCTTGCAATCGCCTTACCGCATCATTATTCTAAGTATGTTCCTCAATGTCTATTCGATTCTCGTCCAACCAAGTCTATTTGCGCACTCATTCGATCGACCATCACTTTTCTGGCCATATTGATCTAGTCGAAGGCTACTCTCTAACTTCCGAAATACGATACTCACTCGCTTAGACTTATCCTCAACATGCACTACATTATCCTTCATTCTTGATAGAATTTCTCATGCGACTCCATTGGGTCATCCTATGGGACTTTAACATTCACTTGATTTGGCGGTCAAGTCTTCTAGGGTCATCTGTCCCGAAACTACGCTCGATAATTGAAGATCATCAATGAGGGACAGTTACAACGAACCATGCTATATCCTATCGCGGATCCAAATCAATTCCCGACAATTCCTATGCGACTTCATCCAATCTGCTATAATTTACCAATCCATAATTTATCTACCCCCGCACAACTGATGCGCCGTTAACTACTCGAATCACTTATGCACATTGCATACCGTTACTACTCGAATCACTCGTGTATTACCGTCGACTATCTTTGCTAATCGTATGGCATCTACTCGCCTCAAATCTGAGTTTACCTATTCGTGAACATAGTTCGACACATTCCATACTCATCGAAACCATCCTCGAACAACTTTCGTATCAAACCACAAGTCGAATCCAATTTGCCATGCCTTGTAAATTTAATCATCCCCGCTGTATGAATCACCATACCAGCGCTCACGCGAAATGATCGCCCTAATTTGGCGTGACGCATGTACGATGCTAGAGTTACACTCGCATAAGACAAGAATGTCAATGTTGTGGTTATCCTCGAAACAATCAGGCACTTTCGTTTTCACTCAAGTAACATCCATCCACTGTTAAATTTTCCGAAGCACTCCTACCATTATCATCCCAATTGCCATAACTTAACTTGCATCTTATTCATCCAACAACAATGCTCAAATAATTTTCGTTCATTCGATCAGAGTATCCCCGAGTTATTGCATATCATCTTTGATACGCCTCAATACCATCGTCGATATGCATAACTTGAACATCTTCGTCTCTCATAAGCTTCAATTCGTTGCAATCACTGTTATCATCCGAACTCGAATACGAATCAAGTCTTGCGCACATCACTATCCACTCCGTTGTAACTAACTACCATCATTATGACACAATTTCCAATTCATGTATCCATTCTCATATTCCTAATTCGTACTTTCAATCGTGCTACCGACTCACGCACTAACTCAAATTCGTTTGCACGATTTCTTCGTACCTACTCAACTCGTTCCGAATAAGCCTTCGTATTAACTCAACATAATTTCGACCGTGTTGACCATTTCCTCAACGCATATTCCCTCGCTATGCCCAGCCTATCGTTCGACTTACACTTAATGAATCATCGTCCGACGTATTATCTATGCATACGACTCGCGCATAATCGTTCAACTCAATTCATCAAGGCATACTTGCATTGACTTTTATCAAGTCATTCCCACTCGAGTCTCGGTACTACTTCGTCCGTTGACGACAAACATATCATAACAGCATAATCGTCTCGACGAAATCTATCGCAAGTTACCAAACGGCTTAACATGGCTATCGTTAAGTGGTATTCCATATACCACTCAGGATCGAGCCTATCGTTATCGATACAATACTTTGCTACACTTGCTCGCACAAGTGGTATTGCATATACCACTCGAAATCGTGTTATCACTCAACTTTACACTCCGCATAGGTCCAACATCTCCTTCCAATCAACTATTCCGTATGACAATCTTTCTGATCCCACCTCTAGCATTCTTCTTACTCATGTTGGCATAACAACTGGACCAACATGCCCTATCATTCGCTCAAGTTTGACATACATTCAGTCTAACCGTACCTTGGCAACCATATCGATTACACCCGCAACATTCGGCTAACATATACGTTCGCCTACTTCGAAACTCAATTCAATGTGGCCAACTTACAAGTTTGCCTACTCAACTCGACTCGTTATTATCGCATCCACGATTTTTTAATCTCGCTCATTGCAACTCGTGCAACAATTTACTCTCAATACTTAAGGTCACAATCCCGTTCGACATATTTCTATCCATACGCATAGCCATACAACACGCATCATACCATATCGACTCGTTGCACCGATGCAACGAACGATTCACGACTTGCTGCACTCCGTGCAACCGACAACACATAACCATTTGTATAGCAACATAACACGCATCGCCTCACATATCGATCCGTTGCACTTCGTGCAACAAACAACACATATCTCCTCGCACTTCGTACGACTAACAACACGTATTTCTTCGTACTTCGTGCGACCAACAATACATCACTCCTCGCACTTCGTGCGATCAACAATACGTATATCATTGCACTTCATGCAACCAACATCACCATATTCATTGTACTTCGTGCGACCAACATTCCATAATCCGTTGTACTTCATGCAACCAATATTCTCCGATGGCACACGGAGATAGTGCGATAGTCACGACATACTTGTGGCAGACGTACTCACTTAACATAGACTTATTGTATGGAACATCCAATGTAGTATCGAGCAGATCCATGAGCCATGCAGTTGCATAAATAACTTAGAGTCAACTGAATTCCATAGCGAAGCAACTGAGGATCAAAGAGATTCGTGCACGGTCCAGAGGATGGAACCGCTCTGATACCAACTTGTCACGCCCCGATCCGGGAAATTGCTCGTCCTTGCTAGATTTCATCCGAATCATCGTCCTCACTGGGGCGTGATGCCGCACGAGCCTGGAGTTGCGCTCGTACAAGGCAAGATAACAGGTTCACATAGTGTTTATCTCAAATTGATAACATAAGCACCGAAAGAAAACAAAGTGTAATATAAGAATCTCTTTATTGATAACAAATTGAAGGTTACAAAGGCTCTGAATAGCCCATCATATATGCCAATTGGCTACAACGCTCATGATCTCTCTAGCTCACAAAGGATTAAATTGTTACATACATTATGCCTCTTTATAGCCAACAAGTAGTCTTCGGCCGAACATCTCCATGTCGTAAGTCCGAACGCCTATGCGGTAGCTCCTCCTGAACACCAAGGACTCCATGCCTCGGCACGTCCAAGCTGAGCCCCGCCCCGAGCTGATCATAACCTGAACCTGCACACAAACTAGTGGGGGATTAGTGCTTTTGTCCTCGCTTTGCACTGATCAAGACCTGCTCGCACCCAAACCAAACACTAAATATATTTAGTGAAACATGCATGCATCTTAGTTTGTGATCTTTCTATTTAGCCTTAGGATCAGTTTCATGGCAATATTCAACATATAGAAACTTATTATAAATGTGTCCGATACCGTGTTCCTGCAGCAGATACAGTTAGACATAATCTGAACATAAACATAGTGATCGTGCACATCACCGTCCCTTTTCGCCTAGCCTGCAATGGTTAGAAATTACATAACAAATCATACGATTTATCAAACCAACCAACCATAAACTTAGACATATGCATAAGGGTAGCAGGCCCTGTGCCTGCACCCAACTCTCGTCTCAGCCCACCGGCCCTATCTATATGAAGGTCACGGTGTTTTGCACCTTAATGGACTTGGCATCTCTTATGTAAGCCTATGATCGCTTCGATATGGGTTGCTAGTCCAATATCCGAAGGATCCCAAACTTACTGATACCATAGCTCATCACAACACTGGACGGTCGCAAACCGTCCGAATGATGTGCACCATAAATACCATACATAATTCCCTCCTAGGCCGAACGGTCCAGGTGCCCCGGTCATAACCGTCCGAGGGAAGCCGCACCCGTGCACGGGCCATCCGAGTCCATTGACCATGCAATACGTACCATAGCATACAAATCGTATCATTCCAACCAATCTCACGTTCCATAAACATAGTTCCTCATCTCTATCTCAAGTTCCGTCGGCGTTATGCCCCAACATATCCGTATTGATACACGATGCCCAACGGCTTAGTCATCTCGTACTCATATTCAACGCGTACCATTCGTAAGTCATTCTCATAGCCTAATTTCGCAGTTACTTAGTTATTCCTTAGCTTCCGTGCACGAGTGCACGCTCAACGCCATAATCGATGTTCTACGTCTAATGTTCAATGTTCTCGGAGTCGTGCATATAGTGCACATCTCGATATTGTCTTTTAATGTTCTACCACCACCGCCCTACCGCGACCCGTACACTTGATGCACGTCGCTTCAATTGTTGAATGTTCAATATTCTATCTTAATATTCAACATATACTTAGACCCGTAACCGTTCATGCCACACTCGCTTACTTAAGGGTAACTTACGCACGCATACAAGGATATATTTTATTAGACGTGAAGGAATAGGGAGAGAGAGTCAAGAACCCGCCCACCTTAAGCCGATACGCCTTATCGTTTCGCCGAGCTGGAGCGGCTCGATTCCATAACTTGGTTGCATAGCTAACTCTCAGACTTAGCTATTCCTTTGAACTACTCAGTTAATTTTGCCTACCGTGCCCATGCCACAATCCGTTGCAAGGCCACGATTTGGTTTCGCGGACACTTTACTGAATAAGGCAAAATGCCTACCTCTTATCGTCCAGCGTAAAAACATAGCCTGCACACCAGATAACTAAAATCAGCACTTGCTACAAACGAGACTTATCCTTTACATCGATTCGATTCTTAGATTCCAATCGACTCAAAGCTTACCTTTGGCCAACGTAACTCTTGCATCGATTCGCATCGATACTTCATCGGGTCAACGCAACTCTTCGAGTCAACGACTCATCATAATGCATCGTGCGGAGCGGGGCATTACAGGGGGGGTCGGCGGAGCAGGGGGGAGGAGAGTGGAGCAGGGGAGGGTCGGAGGAGGGAGAGTGGAGCAGGGGAGGGTCGGAGGAGGAGGAGGAGGAGGAGGAGGGTCGGCGGAGGGGGGGGGGGAGGGGAGGGGAGGGGAGGGGAGGGGAGCATGGGGTGTGTTCAACAAGGGTAGAATAGGAAAAAAATTAAAAATGGGGTGTGCTAAGTAAGTGTTGGGGTGTGTATAGCTGGACCCTAAATTATAAGTGCACATCAAAAGTTACTCAGTACTAGTCTGTATTGAGACTAGCACAGATTTGAGAGAAAATTACTGAAAGTCCAATTTTTTACTCTTGGGACTGTTCCAACCTAACGACCCTACATCCTAAATTTTTACCTTTATTTAAATATTTTACACTCTTTCTTCCCAAACCTCCAAAAATTTCTACTTCTTCCTCTCCACCATTTCCATTTTCTCTATCTCCATCAAAGACTCTTCACAAACAATGCATGGAAATAACATAAAATTTCATATAGATGTATGAAATTTGATATATTTACATAGTATAGGAAAAGTTTGGGGTTATTACAGGAAGGGGATAGGGCGTCATCTTAGATGGCGCCCAGTACTATTCAAGGATAAGGTGCGCCCAATTTTTTTAATATTTTTGTTGGATCCATCGCGCTAAAAAAATGATTTTTTTATTATGTAACGTGAGAAAGTTGATTTTCTCTTATGTACAATTTTATCTTTTATCTTTTATCTTTTAAATTTTAGATATTTGTTTAAATCTAATATTATAAAAAAATATTTTAAAGATAAGTTCAAAAAATCTTAGATATTTGGTAAAATCTAATATTAGAAAAATATCTTTGAGATAAGTTTAAAGAAATAATTTTAAATATTAAATATTTTTTCCCTCAATCTTAAATATAATTTGAAATCGTAGATAACTTTTTAAATAAAATTTGAAATATCTTTAGAGGTAAGTTCTTAGATCCAAGATATGTTTTAAAATTTAAAATATCTTATTTAAATAAAATTTAAAAATCTTAGATATGTTTTTAAATCTAATATTAGAAAAAAAATATCTTAGACATAAGTTTGAAAATTAATTTAAATTAGAAGAAATTAATATAAAAGATGTAGCAAGAATTTAAATTAAAAATTAAAAAATAAGCTAATAGTTTAAAATATCGTAACTTTGAAAAATAGATCCAAGATAAAAGTTAGATAAAATTGGTAACCATTTAAAGTTCTATCTAGTTAAATTTAGATTGGAATGTCATAATATAAATAAAAAATATAAAAATAAAACATAAAAGATTATTTTTGATGATAAAAAATATCCTATAATTTATCAGTATAAAAATATCTTATAATTTATATGATGAGAAACAAAAATATATAATAATTTATCAGATGAGAATATTAAAATATCTTATAATTTAGTATCAAATATAATATTTTATGTTTTATTTTCATATCTTTATTTTTTATCTTTGAAAATCCTGTCAATTTAACCTAATTTTAAGATAAAATGGTCCACCCATAGGAAGATATAATTTCCATGAAAAATAACCTTTTAAGCAAAAATAACGACCATCAAACACCTAAATTAATTTCGTAAATTTTTTTCCATATGCTTATTTTACTAAGAAAAGAAAATTATTGTTACGGAATTGTGCTTATTTTACTTAAAAAAATATTTTTACTGAATTAATTTAGTAGGAAAAAATTTCATTTGAAAAAATTATCTACTTTTTCAAACACCTAAGATATTTTTTCTTCTTCTAATATTAGATTTAAAAATATATCTAAGAGAACTTATCTTTAAAGATATTTTATATTTCATTTGAAAAAATTATATACGATTTAAAATTACATCTAACATTTTGAGAAAAATATTTAAGATTTTAAACTATTTTTAAAAACTTATCTTTAAGATATTTTTTTTCTAATATTAGATTTAAACAAATATCTAAAATTTGAAGAAGAAAAAAATTAATAGATAAAATTGTATCTAAGGAGATAAGAAAATCAACTTTCTCACATCACATAATAAAACAAACTAAAAAAATTTGGGCGCCATCTAAGATGGCGCCAGATTCTAGAATATCATTGGGCACATCTCTCTCTCCGTAATAACCCCAAACTTCTCCACTTCTGAGTAAATACATCAAATTTCATACCTCTATATGAAATTTTCTCTTGAAATAAACTCTAGTTTCCTTCTCATTCCCAATTTTAGAGATGGCACCAAAAGGTTCCTCACAAACAATGCATAGAAATAGACCCTAATAAACCCTAAAAAAATCCTTGTTTTTTTTTCTCATTCCCAATTTCAGTGATGACATAAACCCTAATAAACCTAGTTTCCTTCTCATTTCCAATTTCAGAGAGGGGACCCAAAGGCTTCTCACAAACAATACATACATGTAAATAAACCCTAATTTCTGTCAACTGTACTCGACCAAGTCGACTTTAGGACTGCCATAATTTGTGGCAGTCGTACAACAGTCCATTTCAGGACTGTCCAAGTTTCTGGGACTGCCAGAAATTGTGACAGTCCTAAATATTTCTGACATGAATTGTAGATACTATTACCTTTTCATTTTGAGATATAGGATTATATTCCAAATATCATTGACCAGAATACATGTAATGTGCTAAATTTTGTATTAATTGCTAGGGGTACAACTCGGACGAGCTAAATCCGAGTCCGGTCGGTTAAACCCGCTAATGGGTTGGGTTATGGTTGAAGATACTTGGGCTCGGGCTTGGGTTCCGGTTAAAATATTTGAACCCGACAAAAAATCAGATTGGACTCGGGTTCACGTGTCGGTCTACCTAAAGAACCCGAAACTCGACATACACATAATATATATATATATATATATATATATATATATATATATATATATATATATATATATATATATATATATATATATATATATATATATATATATATTTGAAGTGAAAGGTTCTTCTTTATAAAATTGAACAACTTTACAAATCGGAGTACATATAGGCACTCCCAGTAGCAATTCCCATGAACAACTATCTAACCCAACACCTGATGATGCTCACCCCACTTAACTATTCCCGCCTCATCCTACACCTACCTCTATAATACTTAGATCGGAATTGATATTATTAAATAGCCCGGTTAAGGAGTTAGCTCTGCCTTCGAATATTCGATTATTACGTTCCTGCCATATGTGGCATATGGCGGCAAGAAGTCGAATACGCACCTCCCAGTACTTCTGTCCTTTATCTCTTATTTGTCGGATCTCGTCCACCACGTCCATAATCGCCACTTGCCTTCTGGTTGGTAAACCCAATCTTCTTCTGTATGAGTGCCACAGCTCATCCGAGAAAGAGCATTCGAAGAAGAGATGGTTCTGAGTTTCATTACTCCCTCCGCATAACACACATCTGACGTCAGAAATATGTACACCAATCCGCACTAACCGCTCTCTAGTAAGCAGTCTATCCCTTATAGCTTTGTACGTGCACAACTTCCACTTGCTTGCCGCCCCCCTGACCCAAGCCACCTCTACCCATGGCACTTTCGGAGAGACGACTCTCAGTTTCTAATATGCCAATCTGTGGGTGAATCCGCCTTCAACAGCGCCTTCCCACACCCATTGATCCTCTCCATCTTCAGCTATGATAGGTACTTGGCCAATTTCATCTCCGAACCATTGCTGGATGTGACGATTAGTCACGTTCCATACGCCTCCTTCTATGATGCTGCTATGTTGGACATCCTGCCCGACCATCTCATAAGTAGGCCACCCCAAGCGATCTATGAAGCTCTTTTTTCCAAGCCACGGGTCCTTCCATAAGCTTGTCGCACCCCCGTTTCGGACAACTCGAGAAATGCAAGTTTTCAGCATTTTCCGCTGAGCTAAAATGTTTTTGAAAGTGACCGAGTAGTTGTTGCTGTGTGACATAACCCAGAAGTTTTCATTTGAAGCATACCTTGATCTCATCCAGTTCGCCCACATGGACTTATCCGTCAGGAATTTCTATGCCATTTTCAGTCTTGCCACCTCTCATAGTGTCTTGAGCGACTGGAGCCCTATACCCCCTTCCTCCGTTGTCTGACAGAGTTCCTCCCAAGCAATAGTATGTAAACCCCCTTTCCAGACAAAATTTGCCCATAATCGTTCAATCTCTTTTAAGGTACCCTTCGGGATGATGACGGCCTGGAGCCAATAACCTGTGATCGCCCATATCACCGAGTGTACCAGCTCTATACGCCCACCAAAGGAGAGGAGTTGAGTCTGCCACCCTTCCAACCAGCTATGTACATAGCTAACCAGCCCCATACATTCCATGTTAGATACATGGTTAATAGAGAGAGGGATGCCAAGATACCGCACCGGAAGTGTTCCCTGCTCTATCCTAAGTCGTTCCGACCAGTGGACTTGTAGCGGGCAATCTTTGCTAAAGAATAGCTGAGCCTTGTTCTTATTAAGTGCCAAGCCCGCCCTCTTCCTGAACTCCTCGAGGACCTGAATAAGCGCAATAACTCCCTTCTCTGTAGGCTCCATAAACACCAGCAGATCATCATCGTAGATAAGATGGGAAATAACAGGACTAACCCGGTGATATAACGGTGTGATATTTCCCGTATGAACCTCCACATCTAGCAGGCAAGTAAAGTACTCCATAACGATAGTAAATAAATAAGGGGATAGTGGATCCCCCTGACGCAATCCGCGACTGCTACCGAAATATCCATGTTGTTGGCCGTTGATCATCACTGGGAATGAAGGAGTGGTAATACACTCGACAACTCTGTCAATCCACCATTGATCGAATCCGATGCCGTGGAGGATCCTGCATAGGAATCTTCTATTCACTGTGTCGTAGGCCTTCCATAAATCTAGCTTGATGCACCCTTTCCGCCCTCCATTCTTATTAAAATCTCGGATTAGTTCATGGACGAGGAGACAATTTTCCGCAATAGCCCGCCCCTTAATAAATGCTGCCTGATTCGCCAAGATGAGCTCTTGCATAATGTCCAGCATCCTGTTACACATGATATGAGTAATAATTTTATAAATAAAATTATAACAGGCTATAGGGAGAAAATCTTCCAGTTTCGTAGCTCCTTCTTTCTTGGGGATGAGTACAAGAAAAGTATGATTGAGTTCCCGAATGAGTCGACCGGTAACGAAGAAATCTTCTACTACTTCAAATACAAGCTCCTTCAACTGAGTCCAATGGTGCCGGAAGAACGCTGCATTGAACCCGTCTAGGCCAGGAGACTTTTCTGGATCAGCATTCTAGATAATGTTTTCAATCTCCTCCATTTGAACCTTCCTTCGAAGCCTAGCATTTCCGGCCTCTGTAACTAGTCTTTTGCAGATAACTACCGGCTCTTGTTCTTCGATTTCGTTAGAGTTGTACAACTCAGTAAAGCAGGCCACAACAGCTGCGCTCAGCTGCTCAGGCCGAGTAGTGGTTGAGCCATCGGTATTAATTAGAGGAGCTGACGAGTTCCGATATTGGCGCACCTTAACCGTCGCGTGGAAGAACTTAGAACAGCGATCCCCGTCCTTGAGCCAAGCATATTTGGCTCTCTGTTTTAAATAAATTTCCTCCTGGAATCGGAGCCGACGTACTTCTTCTTGGAGACTCGCCTCCTTTCGGGCCAATTCCTGATCAAATGGGGCCGTGAGCATCCCATCTTGCACTTCCTGTAGCTGCTTGGCTTTAAATTCAACCGACTGCTGTGGTCTCCTCATGTTCCAAACCTTGAGTTCCTGCTTCACCCGTTTGAGCGTCCGGATGAGTCGGAATTGGGGGGTGCCCGTAACATCTATCTGCAGTCCCCTGTGTACGACGTCTTCGTATCCCTCTATAAGCTTCCAAGCATTGGAAAATCTGAATGGTCGCCTCCCAAGTTTGTGTGTTTGCACCAGACACACCAGTATAGAGCGTGATCACTAGTACCCCTCTGTAGACCCTCCGCCTTGGCATGGGGGAACGTCTCTATCCATCTCAGATTGCCAAGTGCTCTATCCAATTGACAGTATACCCGATTATTAATCGAGCTGTTGTTCCATGTCCACACCTGTCCCGTTCTCTCCAGGCAGATTAATCCCAAACTTGAGATACAATTTTGAAAATCTTCCAATAGGTTGGGTGGCACCGGTCTACCACCTTCTTTCTCATTTGCAGCTAGAAGGGCATTAAAGTCCCCACTTAAGAGCAGAGGGGTTTGATTGCCTACTTTAATGGAGATTTTGATTATATCTTCCTAAAGTCTGCTTCTCAGGCGTCTATCATTGTGCCTATACACAGCCCCAACGATAATTTCTAATCCACCTTTATTAGTGAGGTCAAGTACGATCAGTTGTTCCAAGGAGTACCGAACCCTTCCTTTCCAGATTCGGCTATCCCACATAACCCATATCCTCGCAGCCCCTCCTTGGGCTAGATTATCAACTGCCTTCCAATTAGCTAGAATTCTCTGCTTAATTCTATCTGGAACTTTAATTTTACTCTCTAATATCGCCACTATCGAGCTCTTTGAACTCCTCACCACCTGCTGAATTTCCTTCCACCTACCAATCGAGTTAGCCCCCCTAACGTTCCACGTTAGTATGGTCATTGATGAATAGTGGGCCCGTCCTCCGTGCTCCGTAGACTCTCCCTCGGACGATGAGGTTGTATCTTTCTTGTGTCGACAGTACTAGTCTTACCTCTCTTATCACCTCCTTCCTGGTTAACTCCTTTCAGTTTGGCGAGCCACAGTGGGTTCTCCTTGGTGAGTTTTCCCCCTGGGCATGTTCTTCTTCATACGAATCCCCGTATGTTACTCTTTGCGGCTGTTCCCTGTTCCCGCCTCTAAATATTCGGACAAACTTCGAGACTCTTCCGCCTATATCTTCCTCCCATTGGCCCTCGTCTTCTGGTAGGTGTATTAAGTCCATGAGATTTTCGTCTCTTTGCGAATTGCCTACTATCCTCTGTTCTCCCATGGTTAATGGCAGATGCTCCTCATTAACCCCCTCTTGTTCCGGAACTTGGCGTTTACCGAGCACTGAAATTCTATGCCCGCCTGATGCCTCATCTCCTTATTGTAAGCCATATGGATGGTCCTCCTCCATCTCCTCCCTCTCAATCGCCTTCGTGTTTCTTTGAGTCTGCACCATCTCCCTGTCATTCGTGCCACCCTCTGCAGACATGCTATTTAGTTATGCCTCTTCCTCCATAGGACTCTCCTCCTCATGACAATGTACTTTGACGTGTCCAAAACACCTACACTTCTCACACGACGATGGGACCCACTCGTACTCGATTGACTGCCACATTATCTCACTATTTGGTAGCATTAGTTCAACCCTCCTTGGCAGTTCATTACTAACTTCAATCTCGACAAACATCCTTACAAACGAGAGGCGTTTCCGTCCGGCTGTAAGGATATCTGTCCGAAGAGGCTTACCAATCATACAGGCAATTTTCATGATCGCCGATGTACTCCATAACTAAGGGGATAGCCAGGGTAACCTGATCCATACTGGAACCGATGAGAGTCGATCTTTTTCGAAGCACGATTCTGGACACCATCTGTTTAGCACAACGAGTCTACCATCGAACGTCCACGGACCCCCTTCTAGCACACTCTCCAAATCCTCTGCAAGGTCAAACTTGATGAAATAGAACCCGTTCTCTCTGGAGAAGATCTACATCTCTTCTTTCGGCCTCCATACTCTCTGTGCGTATGCTCTTAATTGTCCATAATAGTGTTTATTCTCCATTACGTACAATATGAGAGTATTCTTCCAATATGCCGAAGTCTCCTCTATGTCATCCGTCGTGATCTCCACAACTTTCCGTCCCTCTATCACCCGCGGTTCGACATATTGTAGCTCTACTTCTTCTTGGACAGTGGTTGGTTTGCATAAATCTGCCCAAGAGATCGGCACCGATCTAGGATGAGGATTGCCATTCTTATTTGAATTAGTAATCTCCTTCCTTGGTGAGCCTACATTATTTCCTCCCATTCTTGCTTCCCTCGACCCCGTCGCTTGGTCGCTTCTCCCTGCTACCGTCGGGATGGAAGCCGCCGGCCGACGGTTAGCATCCTGCGATCTTGCCGGCATAGGTCTGCCCTCTCCAGGGATCCTATTCACCATACTTCTGCTTCCTACTCGATCTCGATGCCCTGTTTGGCTCGGTCGACGGCGACGTTCCACAGTGGTCCACCCGCCCCCCTCATCTCTCGGGGGAGGATCACCTGGTTCTTCCTCCACACCCGCTGAAGACGTAGCGCCGTGCGGCAGAGGTGCCCCGCTCGTAAACCCTAACATATTTTCCTTATCCTGGTTCTTCTTTCGGGCTCAGTCTTGAGCTTCATATGTTAAACCCGAGGTCGGCTCGGGCTTGGGCTCGGGCTAGGCTTATTATTTATCGGGTTGGGCTTAGGTTGACCTCAAGCCCGACCCAACCCGTCGGAGTTGCACCCCTATTAATTGCATCCAGGCAATATGATTGTATTCCTTTGCTAATATTAATTGTTGTATTATATTGTGACTCATATTGTCATATCATTTTGAGTATCATATTGTTATATCTGTGTTTGTGGCTCATATTGTTGTATCATATTGTGTATCCTATTTTATAGATATAGATGATGTAAAAACACTGGTTAAAACTCTAAAATAAATTTAAAATCGAGAGAATTCTCTTAAATAGATTTATAGATATAGATGAAGACTTATTTTGAAATGAAGAAAATTAAGATAATTTATCTATAAGATATATTTAAAATCTTGAGTTTTTTTAAGCCGAAAAGATAATTGTCTAAAATAGATTTAAAATTGAGAGATTTATCTCTAAAATAGGTTTATTTTGAAGTGAACAAATTTGAACGAATTATCTCTAAAATAGATTTATAGCTAAAATGAATATATAGACCGTATATATGAAGGTTTATTTAAAAATAAGCAAAATTGAGAGACTTATCTATAAGATATATTTAAAATTTTGATTTTTTTAGAAACCGAGCAAATAATTTATTTATTTTTAAATCAAGTAGATAATTTATTTATCTCTAAAATATATATAAAAATATTTATAAAAGTAACTTAATGATTATATAAAAATATAAAATCCTTACGTGACTTATATTTCCATGATTATTAAACACTTTTTTCTATGTCTGTCAATTTTTTTGGACTGTCAGGACTGCCAAAATTTCTGGCAGTCCTATCCACTACCAGGATTGCCAGAAATTTGGACAGTCCTAAATTGGACTTATTGTTCAGCAAGTCCATTTTAGCACTGCCCAAATATTTGGCAATCTTATCCATTATCAGGACTGTCAGAAATTTGGACAGTCTATCATCGTCCCATCGTGACTATGGACGACTTTTTAAAGTTCGTAACCCTAAAATGGGTTCGAAACGTTAAAAATCTGTCTAGAATGAATACTAAATCAAATTTTAGTTACTAGAAAATGAAATTTATGCATGAACATGAAATGAGAGAGATTTGGAAGAGAAAATGTTTAGGATTTTGGGAGGGAGAAGAGAAGAAGAAAGAAAGGCAAAAAACAAAAAAAATGACTTATATACCTATAGTTGGGCTAGCACCGAGTAATTTTTCAAGTAGCAAACTTGTAAATAAACCAAAACCAGATTTGGGATAGCCATTAATAACGTTTGATGTGCCCTTATAATTTAATTGTACTTAGGACAGTCCATTACTTCATGACGGATGAGATTTTTGTAATTTTTTTACTCAGGACAGTCCCAAATTTACTTTGGGCTGTCCAACCCTCCCCTAAACTTTCCTAACAGTACTGTAGGCAAATTCTACAGTCATATTGTAAACCCCTAATATTTTACTATAGAATTTTATTTTTTTATTTTATTTTGCTATTTATACGTCAAGTACGAATACATATATACGAAGTATTTATTTATTTGTATACAAAAGTTTTGTTATTGGTTTTTAATATAGAAAATACATATATTTTTTGAAATAATATAAGGTAAATATTTTTATCTTGTTTGAGTATAAATTGTGTCATACTGAATTTTGTCAAACTTTATTTTATTATTATATAAATGCTATTTTATTTGTTATACAAGTATAGGTACTAATTTAGAAAACAATATTTTATGTAAGTAAAATATATTATTTTGCATGTGACGTAGATGAAAATAAATTCATATATATTTGTAAAATTTGATTTTAGAAAATTATTTGTAAGTATTTTTTAATTTATAAAAATGCACTTTAAATTTATTTGATATTAATGTTTAAATATTTGTGATGATTTAAATTTGGAATTAGATTTTATTGAATTATTTTTAAATTGATTTGGATTAAAGGTGGAATATCCAACGGGGTTTAAAGCGTTCCTAATCCTTATATAAATATGATTTCTCCACCCTATTTATAGGGGAGCCTTGCCATTATTTTTTGCCACAAAATTTTTTCTCCACCATTGTTGTCACAACCCATACCTGTTTAGGGGCACGAGCACGTGGATACGTCCAGCCAACGCCGCAGAGTCGGCGGTAGAATGTTGTATAGATCATCTAGAACATATAACATCTAAGACAAAATAATATAACCTGTCATCTCCGTACGGAGGAATATAATCACAACTCAATCACATGAATCTAAGGAGGATAAGCACGAATATGATAATGATAAAGATGGAAATAGATAGACTGAAATAAATGCGGAGTCACAAACACCAGTTCAGAATTTAAAGACATAAAACAATCCCAAATAACTTCTACAGACCCAAAATATCAAGCTGGAATACAAATCCAGATAAAACCTAGCTAATCTAAGTCACTACAGGTGGTGCGTCCTCTACGAGCACCGGATCCACAGGCAGGTCCTGGTCGTAGTATCCATCTATGCCAAACCTGTAGATGGTCAAGCAATCTGCATCTAAGTCCTCTGAATAACAACAGGGGTTATCCTGCCAGGATATGAGCAAGTATAATGCCAACATCAGTTCCATGTGAATTGATAAATACTATAAAAGATAATTATAATGAAATACAAGATGAAATATCAAGACTGGAAGTAAAACAGTACAAGAGAACCGAATATCATATCATGGGTGAGATATAAGGTAAAACTGGAATATAAGCAGTAAATGTAAATCTGATGTACGATGTAAACATAAAAAAAGTGCCATGAGATATTAGAGCGTTATGTGATTGGCTTGGGTCAGGATCAAGCTGTTCCATTTGACCGGCTATGCACAAGTAGTATATTAGTGTAGAGGATCAGGCCGACCAAAATGGAAAGCTATGCACAAGTAGTATCAGGTCGGGCTACACCCTAAGTGTGGTGA
This sequence comes from Iris pallida, assembly GCA_029216955.1. Taxonomy (NCBI): domain Eukaryota; kingdom Viridiplantae; phylum Streptophyta; class Magnoliopsida; order Asparagales; family Iridaceae; genus Iris; species Iris pallida. Next base: position 130,270 of record JANAVB010031640.1, on the reverse strand, counting down.
GGGTGGAGTTATGCACAAGTAGTAAACAAGTGGGGGTAATGATCACATAACCTCTAATAACTTTTCATCCCCGAGTAGTATAATGGAACCAACCATGACACGTCATGACATGGGATTTAAAGACTAGGGGCCAGCCTACTCCCAAATCGGTGTCTACACAAGTACAGGAAACAAGATCGAACAATATACTCATATACCAGGAAAACAGGAATAATATCTCATGACGAGATCCAACGTATACTAGTCCATGTATCCTCGTATAAAGAATCAAATAAAATACTACAACTAAATCGGATATAGTAGATATCAAAGCAATAAAAACTATCAGAGAATGTACTCGCCTGAGATCCTAGCTGAGGAAATCGATACTACTAACCACTCAAATGAGCCACGAAAGGTCAACTCGCGCAACAGTCTTCTAATACTGAAACAGTCATTACCAACGTATTCAGAATAGTCAAATTAGCTAGGATAGCCTACCCATAAGTCTAATTCTGGACACAGGGGCAAAATGATAATTTTGGACCAAAATGATGTCCACCGTTGGACCCGCTTTACACCAAAAAGCATGACAGTATCTACAGTCTCTAAAGTTATCAAACTATATGTCTACTATTCCAATTGGACGAGATAAACCCAACCATATGTCAAAAGTTGGATTTCGGTGGGCCGTGCATAATTTCGTCCGTTGGATTGAGTCACGGGTCCGCCAAAATAGCGTTCCGGTCGACCTTCTTAGAATCGGACCAAACTTGGCATATAGGACCAGAAAAATGACACAGTCTTGTTGGTGAAAGTTTCGTCTCGAGATGACGAATGTACACAAAGTAAATAACTAATTTGTACAGGGGCCGATACGGGATATCTCAACGGATACGCATCGATTTCGTCGTGCACGCGCAGTGAAATCAAGTTTCGTCCAATCCCACATTTCCACAACACCTGTACGCGTCTTTCGATGCTTACAGGTCGCGATCAGGTCGCCCGTTTTGTCGGGACGCACGCCGTATCGGAAATTTTTTCCTAAAATTCAATTTTCAAAAAATAGATTTTTTCTGAACTTCACAAACGAATTACTTTTTGTATAGTGGATGATAATTAAATCCACAAGAAGGGTTTTGATCTCTTATAGGTTGTATAGGACGGTCTTCTGGTATATTTTTAGGTTCGGCTATCCATCGTTCCAGAAACAACTTCCAAATAGGCTCCAAAACAGTTTTAATGTTCTATTTTTCGTAGTTTTTCTTGAACTTTCAAAAATTTTCATAATTAATACAGGACGAATCTATTTCAAGGGACTTATAGTGGGTTAGGTCGTCTACGTATAGGTTTTTGTAGATCGAAAAACGATCAAGAATACATGGAGAAAATGGTTCGAGAAATAGGGTACGTGGAGGTGGTTTGCTGCTGCGGCTGTGACTTGAACACGCACGTGCGGCCGTCCAGGCGGTGCTCCGGCGTCTAGGGCAGTGCGCAGGTGGTCGATAGTGGGGTCGGGATGCGTGGCTAGGTCGGGGTGGCGGTTTTCGTATTAGGGTTTGTAAAAATACTCCCCCTCTCCTCTCGTTCGAAAATATAAAGGGGGGTCGGCTGTGTATAGTTTAGCTTGGGTTTGCTCGGGTTTGAATGGGAAGAAACCCAGTTGCCGCTGGATTGGTGTGTGGGTTTGCTTATATATATATATATATATATAAATAAAAAAATGTATATATACAATAAACTAAATACATGTGTGTGTATATATATATATATATATATATATATATATATATATATATATATACAAAAAAAAAATATATATATATATATATTATTGTATATATACAATAATATATATATATATATATATATATATATATATATATATATATATATATATATATATATATATTTTATACTATATATATATATATATATATGTATGTATACATATATAAAAAAATATATATGTATATGTATATATATATATATATATATATATATATATATATATATATATATATATATATATATATATATATATATATATATATATATATATATGGGGGAGAGTAGCTAATAGGTGTTATTTATAGGATTATGAATTGATCAAGGATTATGACTTGACAATTTCCTACACGTCGGATAAAGGGAACGTGGTAGCTGATGCCTTGAGTCAAAAATTTGTTGGGTCACTAGCAGTAGCAAAGGAGGTACTACGAGATCTTGAAGAGATGGGCATCGAATTCAGGATCTGTCCATAAAATATACAGTTGGCTCAGTTGCAGCTTGAGCCAAGACTCCAGGGAAGTATTAAGATTGCTCAGAAGGACAATCCGTTTCTGCAGAAGATACGCGAGTTGATTCTTGCAGGAAAGGTGTCAGACTTTACCTTTGAAGATGACTCTATTCGTGTCAAGGAAAGATTGTGCGTTCCTAAGGATGATGAGCTCAGAAAGGAAATACTGATCGAGGCTCATTTCGTGAAGTATTCCTTGCATCCGGGAAGTACGAAGATGTATAAAGATCTACGTTCAATATTTTGGTGGCATGGTTGTTTGCCATTGATTGTAAAAGTACAGAACTAATTATCGGAGGACTGAACTTAGACTCACAATACAAACTCGCTTGTACAAAGAAAGCCTAGGGACTGAAAACCTAGGTACAGCAGTCTAAGTACAATTGTTTATTTTAGATTCTGGGGGGTGACGATAGAGGCTCGGGAAGGCGACGGCAGCCCTGCCTTACTCCTTGGACGATCGATATGCAGCCTTGGCTCCTTGTGAAAAGATGGTTGGCGTTGACGAAGAAGCGCTCTTTTTGCTCCTCTATTGCTCTCCTGGCTTCTCTCTCTCTCTCTGTGTATTCTCTCTCTGACTCTGTATATTTTTTATTCTTTTTGTTGCCGGCCCTTGTGCAAAGAAATGATGCTGGCTATTTATAAGAGTGAGGTATGATCATTAGGATTTGCTAATGATCATTATTTTGGAATGTCGGCGCTCCTTCAATCTATCTGAACCCTTGGTCCTGATTACAATGAATCTCGACCATTAATGAGGATAGCACCGAATCTTGTAAGCAATTAATGTTGATTGCTTTAAATCTTCATGATTGATTATACCAATGCCCGATTGCTCGCCACGTGTCCCATTGGCTTGATGATAAATGATATGCCTTGATCTCAGTAATTATGATGATAATGTCAGATATATTTATTGAGATTCGGTTAAATCGTTGATTGATCCGATGCCACGTGTTTTGATTGTGGGTCCTGCCAGAGCCGCATAGGATGGGCAATACTTGAACCGCAGGGAGATACTCTTCGTGAGCCGCATAGGACAATGCTTCATCGAACCGCAGGGAACGAACTCTCAATGAGCCGCATATGCATAGTCTTTGTGAGCCGCATGAGCTAGCGTTGTATTGAGCCGCAGGGGCTGAGCTCTCAGTGGGCCGCATATGGCTAATTTCTGCTAGTCATATAGGGTGACTTCTCAGTGAGCCGCATGAAGCTGTTCTCTATTTAAGCCGCATGAGATTTGCCACGTGGCAACCTAGGATTTCTGACGAATTGGGTCAGAGATCTTCTTCTTTTTCCGAAGCGTCTGTCATTATGGCAGAGCCATTATGACACCTTATGCCAGAGCCGCCACAGTCGTCAAATCGTGTCAGAGCATTGAATGAGGCCACCACTCAAATGGCCAGCTGTAGGGGAGGATCCCAAGGGGGGATGTGGCGTCGATCGGGCCGTATATTCCTGCTGAACCGTATACACTCCCGAGCCGCATGAGACTGAGAGTCTTCTTTGAATCGTATAAGGCAGCTCCTGTATGAGCCGCATGGGCTTCTTTCAAGAGCCGCATGGACCATTACTCTGATATTTTCCATGCTTCTACAGGACCCCCTTCAAAGTTTTCAATTTGCAAAATTGAAACACTTTGAATAAGAAGCATGGCCCCGTTCATGCCGCATAAGTGTCTCAGTCGTATAAACTCATCTGGCCGTATAGGCTCTTTGCCACGTGTCCTGACTACGTGTGCAAATCTTCATTAAATGCTCTTGATTCGTTTTGATTTAACGCCGTCTTTTGGGGGAGGATCCCAAATGGAGTGGTACGTTGAATTTTAAATAAATGAGCCTGTTTCAACTCATCATCTCTTTCTTGTACTTGTGGCATCTGTGGAATTGGACTTGCTGGGGGATTATTTGTGGACCTGTTATCCTAGGCGTACTTTGGTTTTAAGTACGGATAACAAGTTTGGACAGGATGTCCGGAACAGCCATGGCAAAGTGGTCATGGATGTTCTCGGTGCTTAAAAAAAGGAATGTCGTAGAGCAGCTGGGCTCCCGGGGCATGGTGGGGTAGTGGATTTATGCTAAGAAGCTTAGCCAAGGAATATTTGTGGACCTATTATCCTTGGCGTACCCTGGTTCGGGATACAGATAATCGGGTGAAAGGAAAACCAACATATTTGCTCAGAGGTCATGAGGACATGGCAGGCATGAGGGATTTACCGTGGAACCTTCCTGCTCAGAGGTAGTGAGGACATGGCAGGGGAGGTTTCACGGGGGATATTCGTGGTTAAAAGCGGACATTTGTGGACCTATTATCCTTGTCGTACTCCGGTTGTGGGTACAGATAATAGGTCGAAAGGAGACCGACATACTTGCTCAGAGGTAATGTGGACATGGCAAGCATGAAGGGTTCTTCGACGGAGCCTTCCCACTCAGAGGTAATGATGACATGGCAGGAGTGGGCTCAATAAAGAGGGAGTACATAGAACGACTCAGAGGTAGGAGAACGTGGAGGTTCTATGTGAGGGGCGGTTTGTTTTTGGTGGAAGTGAAAACGATTCAGAGGTAATGAGGACATGTCCATTTTCGAAAATTTGTGGATCTATTACCCTTTTTGTGTACTAGGAGTGCGGGTATTGGATCATGAGGGAGGATCTCTTCCAGGGAAGCAAGTTCAGAGGTATAATCATACGTGACTTACTATCTGAAAGAGTGACCGAAATGTGAGTTCAGAGGCACCAGCGGGTACATAACTCGGTAAATTAACATATTGAGAAAGTGGGAGTCCAGCGGTACCAGCGGGTACATGACTCGATAATCTAAAGGGGATGTAGGGGTGAGTTCAGGAGCACCAGCAGGTACATGACTCGATAATCTTGAAATGTTGTGGGTGTGAGTTCAGTGGTACCAGCTGGTACATGACTCGATAATCTGAAATGCTGAGGGTGTGAGTTCAGTGGTATCAGCTGGTACATGACTCGATAATCTGAAATGCTGAGGGTGTGAGTTCAGTGGTACCAGCGGGTACATGACTCGATGAACTTGTAGGGAATGTCGTTTAGACATAATATTTCTTCAGGAATTTGTCGTTGACGGGCAGCATGAGCAAGTCTCCGTTTTGCTTTGTAAGGCGGTAGGCACCGTTAGAGAATACCGTCTCAATGATAAATGGGCCCTCCCACTTTGGCTGGAATTTGCCGGTGGTCTTGTGAGTCATGACCATTGGCCTCCGGACTGCCAAGACGAGATCGCCTACCTGGAATGTTCTGATTTTGACCTTCTTGTTGAAGGCTCCTGAGATGCGTGCTTGGTATAGCTCGATCCTTTGCTAAGCTAGGAGGCGCTTTTCATCTAAGGCCTCTAACTCTTGCAGTCGACGTCGATAGTTATCATCGGTTGTCAATTGGTGTGTGAGGGCGACACGTAGTGAGGGGATCTGTGTCTCCAAGGGGAGGACTGCCTCACTTCCGTATACCAGGGAGAACGGTGTATTTCCGGTGGCTGTTCGGGCCGTGGTGCGGTAAGCCCATAAGCACTCGCCGAGCTTGTCGTTCCAGTCACGTTTGTTGGAGGAGACAAACTTCTTGAGAAGTTTGATAATTGTTTTGTTGAACGCCTCTGCTAACCCAATTGCTGCCGGGTTGTACGGCGTCGAGGCGATATTCTGAATACGGTGCTTATCGCAAAACCGATAGAATGCGTGGCTTGTAAACTGCGGACCATTATCATGGATGATCCTTCGGGGCAGTCCAAAGCGGTAGATGACGTGGTGTTTAAGGAAGCTGATTACGTTTGAAGTCTTGACTTCTGCGAGTGGGACAGCTTCCGCCCATTTAGAGAAGTAATCAGTGATCGCAAGTATGAAGCGATGTCCTCGGGAGGAAGGTGGGGTGATTGGACCAATGATATCCATTCCCCATGCTTCGAATGGCCAGGACGCCACTGTCGGATGTAAAAATTCAGAGGGTTGGTGGATGAAGTCCGCGTGGACTTGGCAAGCTTTGCACTTTCTAGCATAATCTATCGCGTCTGCCACCATTGTGGGCCAATAGTAGCCCATTCGGCGAAGGCGGTCTTGCAGTTTCGGGCCGGGCTGGTGGGCCCCGCAAACACCGTCATGGGCTTCTCGTACGGCTTCCTTGGCTTCTGCGTTTGACAGACACCGAAGCAGTAATCCGTCGTAGGAGCGGCGATACAGCATTTTCGTCTCTGTATCATAGAAGAATCTGAGGGAACGCCTTCTGATGGAAGTAGCTTCCTTTGGGTTCTCAGGCAGGATGTCGTAGACGACGAAGTCGATGAATGGTTGTCTCCAATCTGGGGCATCATCGATCGTCTGTGCGGAATAACTTACGATGAATTGTACATTATTTTTGGGACAGACCAGTTCATGGCCTATCACTTCCACTGATTGCCGATCATAATTCGGAACTGCTAGGGAAGCGGCAAGACCAGCTAGGGCATCGGCTTCAATATTTCGGAGTCTGGGGACGTGCTCGACGAAGAACCCCTCAAATGCCGAGATGATGTTGATCGCTATTTGATGATAAGGGATCATGTCTTCATGGCGTACGTCGTACGAACCCCGGATCTGATTGACGATTAGTTGGGAATTGCCGTACGCTTTAAGGTATTCTACCCCCAGCTCTTTTGCAAGTTGGAGGCCAATGACCAGAGCGTTGTACTCGGCCATATTGTTAGAACAGGGTTCAGTGAGGGAATAAGCGCGGTTAATCACCAATCCGGAAGGAGAGATTAGTACTACTCCGACTCCGACGACTATATTGCCTTTAGGTCCGGTTCTCGAAGCGCCGTCGAAGAACATTCGCCATATATTTTCGTGGGAGATTGTATGCGAGTCGGCGACCTCATCTGGGATCTCTTCGTATATCTTGGAGGACTCCGAGCCTGGGTGGGCTGCTAAGAAATCTGCCAGGGCTTGACCTTTGGCTGCCTTTTGGGGGACGAAGATCATATGATAAGGGGACAGCAGTATTGCCCATGTAGTGAGGCGAGAGCTGAGTGCCCCTGGTTTAGTCATGAGGACCCTGAGAGGGTTAACTCGTGAGATCACATGTATCATTTGTCTGATGACATAGTGCCGCGTTTTCTGAATAGCGAACACCAGAGCGAGGCATTCCTTCTCCACAACGGTGTATCGGTGCTCTGGTCCAATCATCATTCGGCTGAGGTAATATATAGCCTGTTCATGGCCTACATCGTTATTTTGTGCCAGCAGAGCACCGAGGGAGTCTTCCATTGCTCGTACATAGAGCAGAAATGGTTTTCCAGGGACTGGGGCTACCAAGACCGGAGGTTTTGACAGATATTCTTTGATGCTATCGAAAGCACGCTGGCATTCTTTGTCCCATACGAATGAGACTCCTTTCTTCATGAGGTGCGTAAATGGCCGGCATCGCCCGGAGAGGTTGGAAATGAACCTTCTGATGTAAGCTAGCCTTCCCTGAAGGCCTCTGAGTTCGCGGAGATTTCTCGGGGGACCCATCTCCATGATTGCTTTTGTCTTCTCGGGGTCTATATGGATACCCTTTGCAGTGATGATGAAGCCTAAGAACTTCCCGCTTGATACGCCCAGGAAGGACTTCATAGGGTTCATCTTCAAATTGTGCGTCTGCATTAGGTCGAATACCGTCCTTAGATCCTGCAGATGGTCTCCTTTGCTACGGCTCTTGACGGCTATATCATCAACATAGCACTCCATCGTCTTGCGTAAGTGGTCTCTGAAGATGATGCTCATAGCTCTTTGATATGTGGCGCCAGCATTCTTTAAACCAAAAGGCATGACTGTGTAGCAGTACGTAACAATCGGTGTTCGGAATGATGTATACTTTTCGTCGTCGGGAGACATCTTGATTTGGTTGTATCCCGAGAAGCCATCCATGAATGACATGCGCTCAAAGCCGCAGGTATTATCGATCATGATGTCTGTGATAGTAAGGAGGAATTCATCTTTGGGGTATGCCTCGTTCAGATTATGGAAGTCGATGCAGATTCGAATTTTTCCATTCTTCTTACGGACAGGTACTATATTGGCGACCCAATCGGGATGTTGCACCTCACGAATGAAGCCGCTGGCTATTAGTTTGTTGACTTCAGCTTCGATCGCGTCCATGATGCTTGGGCGGAAGCGTCGCTGTTGTTGTTTGACTGGCTTCGCATCTGGCCGAATATTGAGTTTATGAAGAGCGATGTCAGGATTTAACCCTGGCATGTCTTCATAGCTCCAAGCGAACACATCAATGTACTCCCTGACAAGTTCTAACAGCGACTCCCGTTCTTCGTTGGTTAGGCTTTCACTGATGAAGATAGGTTTTGGAGAAGATTCGCTGCCGAGATCCACTTGTATGACCTTATCTTCAGTAGGAGGTTTTCTCAGTTCGAATCACTTTTTCCATTGCGCGTCTAATTGCTGGGCCCAAGGCTCTAGCTCGAGGATTTCGGGGATGTCTTCGTCTTCCTCGTAAGCGTCGGCGAACGTCATGTTGACTGACATGACTTGCCTGAATACATCTCCGATGCTGGTATCTGAGTCGGAAGTTGGCGATCCGGTTGAATGCGACTGCCAGTCGCATTCTTCATCTAAACTTTCCGGGGTCATAGTAGGCATTACATACCCTAACCCGCATCGAGTTTTGTTATAGTAGTTCCATGGTTTGCCCACCGGGGCTGGCGGCTTCAAAGGTAATCGTCGCCCAGTGTCATAGTTCAATCCTGGCGTAGTCTCTAGATCATACCCCTGTTTCTGCATGAGATACTTGGATTGAGGGCTATAGAGATACAGAGGCAGTCTCCCGGCATCTGACCCGAGGTCGTCTTCTTCTATGGTGCGGGGATGAGGGTTGTTCGTCCGGCCGAAGATGACTGGATGATCCTCTCCCTTGTGTATTCGGTAGGCGTCTTCTACTGGAGTAAGCTGGATTGCGGTGTACACATTTGTCACCTGTGTGTGTAGGTGAGCGCCTATGCCGTGTTCCATAGCATACATCGTACATAGCTTATTGAGCTCGATGTAGTTCAAAGATAACCATTTATTGATGAAGTAAGGTATCTTTTCTAAGGAGATTATATCATCAGCGGAGGGGACATTAGTGTGGGCGGCCACATACTTGGCTAGTTCCGGTTCCTCTTCGACTACCCCCTGTGTGAGCGAAGACTGAGAGGACGACCTAGGAAGCTTGATTGTCAGTGGTCCAGTTGATGGAGCAGAGCGTGGGGTAGTTGGCAGACTGGCGACCCCCAGTTTGGCATTCGATGTGGAGCGAGGAGTGGCTGGTTCGCTGGAAGTGTCAGACCTTGCATCGAGGCGACAACCTTTCTTGGAAAGGCGTATTGTCAATGGCCTGTCCGAGGGGTTGAGCTTTCCTGTTTATGGTTGACTGACTCTTGGTAATCTGATTGTTAGTGGCTCCGTTGTGGGTCTCGGCACTTGGCCGGATCTCGGCAGCCGGATTGTCATCTGCTCCTCTTGCGTCGAGAGGCTGATTGCGTCCTTCCGCAGAGTGGCGGTGAGGGGTACAGACTTGCCCGATTTATGAGCTTGGAGGTGGATCGTCAGGGGTCCTTCTAATCCCGTGGCTGTCTCAATATGAGCTTGTGCGTCTCCTTCATCCAGGTGCCTCTTCGACCTTTCGTATAAACAGGAGTCCGAGTAGTAAGATTCGACCCCTTTGAAGGGATCGATGTCAGCAAACTCTGTCTTCACGAAGCCGTATTTGTCGACATATTTGAAGCACTGGTGTAGCGTGGAAGGCACGATCATATAATCGTGTATCCATGGGCGCCCCAAGAGGATGTTGTAAGAAGTGTCTGCATCTATGACGTAGCAGGTGACCTCGGATTGGAGATCGCCAATCTGACACTTCAGACAAATCTTTCCGATAGGGTAGCTCCTGCCCGAATTGAAACCGCTGATGGCGGTGCATGTAGGTGTTAGACGATGCATTGGAATACGGAGATGATGTAGCAGACCTTTCGGGATGATGCTTATGGAAGAGCCAGGATCAATGTGCATCCGATCCACTTTCACGTCGCCGATGTATCCCGTGTAGTATAGCGGGCGATCATGTAGGTTGGTTTTAATGAGCATGTCCTGCGGAGTGAAGACGATGTTGGGCATTGCTCCCGTGCAGGCACTATCTTGGAGATCCATGGTTGAGTCCTCCCCAGTGAGGTTAGATTGAGCGAGATAGGCATCGGTATTTTGGAGTGCTTCGCTCAATGCAATACGAACGTCTTTGGAGAGCCTCAGGAGTTCATATAATGACAATTTGGCCGGAGTGTTAGCCAATTGTGCTAAGATGTCAAAGTTGTAGGGCCTCTCTAGCCCTTGGGCTGCGTCCTTTCGGAGAGATTTGTCGAAGCGAGTCTCCTTCGGCCTAGGCTTGTCGGTCGTCGAAGGCTGAGCCGGTCCCAGAGCATCAGTTGCAGTGGGTTGATGATTTTCAGCTGGACTATCAACCACAGGTTGGGATTGCGTTCCGGACCGCGTGACGACGGCTGTAGCTTCTTCGTCGTCTGCTGAAATTATGCGGCAGGTCTTGATTTTTCCACTCTTTTTGTTGGTGGGAGATGGTATGGGCCGAGTTACTTCTGATACCAAGTCTGGATGGACCCACATGACCTCTCCTCTTGAGGTGGTGAGAGGTACTAGACCAGCAGCTTGTTCTCGGGGAGGGGAAAGATTGGTAATCTCCATTGTCGCGAAAGGGACGGGAATTACCCCGTCTTGGGTCTCCGTTGGAGGAAAGTTGCCGAATTGTACGGACACCATATTGGCTGCTACGGTTACCTCTTCGAAGTCGATGGCCAGAGCGTTCGAATCGATGAGGCTTTGGATGTACCGTTTTAGTTGGTAGCAGTCATGTGTAGCGTGGTGTACATAATGGTGGTAATGGCAGAACTTCGGGTTCTCCAAATCAGCCGGCCGAGGCTCCCGTCTTGGTGGAGGAAGCTGAATTCTACCTCCTTGTATAAGCATGTCTAAGATAGGCTTGACGTGGCCGTCTTCGAAAGAGTAAGTGATCTGAGGCCATTGCTTGTCTGCTGGCTGTGGCTCGGGCTTTCGGGCCGTGTCGGCCACCATAGCCTGTTTTCCCTTGCTGTCCCGATTGTTGGAGGGGTTACCCCCATTATCGTTGTTGAGACGCTTGCCCTTGTTTTCTCCTTCTGAGATGTGCAACCCCAGTTGGCGGGCCTTCTTCAGTCGTTCTTCAGCGCTTGTGGCGCTGATGATGAACGCCTTCCAATCTTTGAATTGACTCTCGCCCATCCAGAGACTGATCGTTGGAAGCAGTCTCTTTTGGTAGATTTCGATCAAAGAAGAATCCGGATTTCCGGAAGGCAGCTTCATGGCGGTCTGGCGGAACCGCTCGATGTAGTTCCTTGTTAGCTCCTTCTCCCCTTGGACGACATCCATGAGAGTGGACATAGTGATGTCTTGTCCTACTTCATAGAATCGTTCTAAGAACATGTGCTTGAAGCCGACGAAGGAATGGATGCAGTTGTCCGGTAGATTGCGGTACCAATCAAAGGCGACTCCTTCCAATGCTCCAATGAATAACCGTGTGAGGATCGCATCTTCATGGGGCAGATGGTCGGTGGTGACCTCAAAGTAAGTGATGTATCGACTTGCTGAGGTTTTGCCATCATACGGGTTGATATTGAACGGCTTATATCTTGGTGGGAATGGAACATCCCTCCACTCAGCAGGATATGGTTGCCGTATTCTGAGATCTTGAGCGTTTTCTCGGGCATGAAACATGGCACGGAGCTCTTGGACCTCTCTTCTTACTTCTTGGGTCTCATCTGTCGCGGCGGGGGCTGTTATTTCGGGAGGATTATTGCCCAGTTTTGGTGCCGCTGAGTTCGAATCTATATTGACCGCGGGGCCTGTGTTTGTTTGACCAGGCGCTCCTCCTCGTAAAGTGGGCAGGGCCGCTTTAATCTCGTCTGCAGACTTGACCAAAGCAAGTAATATGGCTTCGAGACTGTCAATGCGCTGGCGATCACTGGAACCACCTTGATCGCTGTCCGTCATGAACACCGTTCTTACGTGAGGAGTGATGGAAGGAACGGTGGAGGATGTGCCCTCTGAGTCGTACCCATGTACCGAGAAGTCACCGGGATAGGTGGAAATGTTCTCTTCGGGCTCGGACTCGGAGGGAACGGTATCCCCAGCTTCAGAGCTTGCCTTGTCTTGAGAGTTACGGATGTCCTCGGGGGCATCAGCGTCCGTTGCTCCTGATGGAAGAGTTGTTTGTACGGACTCGGTTCCTTGGAACATCGGATTGTTGCGGATGTTCGGAGGAGTGTTACCCCCAGCTCCTTCAACCCCCAGCGATGTGGATGATGAATTTCCCATCGAAGTAAATTTCGTCTTTGAACGGATGTATTGGAATACACCAGTGGAGGGCAGCCGTTTAGACGACAGTTTCTTAGTTGTAATGGTTGATATCTTCGGACTGGAGACGGTCGTTTTCTTCCTCCTCTCTTCGGTGGGAACTTTTTGAGCAGAATTGCAGGAGACAACAGGAGGTGCCTCTTCTTCTGAGTTCGGGTGCTGTAGCCTTTGGAAGGCGGATGGCCGAGCTTCCGTCATTGCCGCATTGTTGCAGCAGCAATTGACGATGATTTGGGTGCAGCGATGCCCAAGTGAGGACTCTTTGCACACCGACACTCCTTCTCTTTCCTTGCGTTTGTGGAGGATCGTCTCCTGCAGGTCAGAGGAACCACTCTGTCTGTTTGCCGTGGGGGGCTGGACTTGAGTGGTTGTATACAACTTTCCATCCGAGGTCCGTGTGATAGTCAACGGGACGCTCCGATAGTCAGAGGTTGGGACAGCTGAATAGGCTCGATGAGCTCGCGCTGCCCTAGACTTCCTCCTTCTAGCACTTGTGGGTACGTAATAGGAGGAGTCCAAGTTGAATGCCACAGAATCTGGCTTATCATACAGAGAATCATTAGGGTCGGGATCGTATGAGAGACGGTCGAAGACCGATCGAGAGAAGCGTGGAACGGATGCTATGCCGCCAGAGTTGGGTACCGTGCAGGCTGTCTGCATGCGGTCATCTTCTGCTGTCGGATGAGTTGTCTTTGGGCGGTTAGGAGTCACGATCGTGCAGGATGGCCGCATACGGTTGGCAATAGTGGCCGTATGGGTTCTCTGCAAGCGGCTGCCTCCTGTAGCCTCATATATTTCATCTATGTGATTGGCGACTGTAGCTGCATAAACTACGCGGCTGCCAGATGTGACCGCATGATTCTTCTTCATGCGGCCAGCGACTGTGGTCGTATGAGCCTTTTTCACTCGGTTAGCACCCCTATGCGGCTCAGTTCGCGTAGAGTTCCTCTTTGCCTCTGCAAGTCCAGCATCATAGTGTTTTCTTCTGCTGGACTTGGAGACAGCAGAGTTGTCTACGGTCTGAAGTGGGGCCGCAGAAGAGTCCTTCTCACCGTCTTGAGCAACAGAGGGTACACCGTCGGGGGCTTGGAGAGGAGCAAATGATTTTGGCCTCCACTCTTTGTGAGCCTTCGTCGTGCGGGTGCGCTTCTGGACCGGGCCAGCGCTTCCTTCGGAGAGCATCTCTTCAAACGCTTGTTGGTCGAAGCGGACGACCATCTTTTGTTGCGTGGAGCCAAGTTTGGCTGCATCCGATTGCGTCACCAACTCCTCAGCCGTGGAGAAGTTTGTCCCCAGCAGAGTCGCCATCGTGTTTGCCATTGATTGTAAAAGTACAGAACAATTATCGGAGGACTGAACTTAGACTCACAATACAAACTCGCTTGTACAAAGAAAGCCTAGGGATGAAAACCTAGGTACAGCAGCCTAAGTACAATTGTTTATTTTAGATTCTGGGGGGTGACGATAGAGGCTCGGGAACGCAACGGCAGCCCTGCCTTACTCCTTGGACGATCAGTATGCAGCCTTGGCTCCTTGTGAAAAGATGGTTGGCGTTGACAAAGAAGCGCTCTTTTTGCTCCTCTGTTGCTCTCCTGGCTTCTCTCTCTCTCTCTGTAAATTCTCTCTCTAACTCTGTATATTTTTTATTCTTTTTGTTGTCGGCCCTTGTGCAAAGAAATGATGCTGGCTATTTATAAGAGTGAGGTATGATCATTAGTGTTTGCTAATGATCATTATTTTGGAATGTCGGCGCTCCTTCAATCTATCTGAACCCTTGGTCCTGATTACAATGAATCTCGGCCATTAATGAGGATAGCACCGAATCTTGTGAGCAATTAATGTTGATTGCTTTAAATCTTCATGATTGATTATACCAATGCCCGATTGCTCGCCACGTGTCCTATTGGCTTGATGATAAATGATATGACTTGATCTCAGTAATTATGATGATGATGTCAGATATATTTGTTGAGATTCGGTTAAATCGTTGATTGATCTGATGCCACATGTTTTGATTGTGGGTCCTGCTAGAGCCGTATAGGATGGGCAACACTTGAACCGCAGGGAGATACTCTTCGTGAGCCGCATAGGACAATGCTTCATCGAACCGCAGGGAATGAACTCTCAATGAGCCGCATATGCATAGTCTTTGCGAGCCGCATGAGCTAGCGTTGTATTGAGCCGCAGGGGCTGAGCTCTCAGTGGGCCGTATATGGCTAATTTCTGCTAGTCATATAGGGTGACTTCTCAGTGAGCCGCATGAAGCTGTTCTCTATTTAAGCCGTATGAGATTTGCCACGTGGCATCCTAGGATTTCTGACGGATTGGGTCAGAGATCTTCTTCTTTTCCTGAAGCGTCTGTCATTATGGCAGAGCCATTATGACACCTTATGCCAGAGCCGCCACAGTCGTCAAATCGTGTCAGGGCATTGAATGAGGCCACCACTCAAATGGCCAGCTGTAGGGAAGGATCCCAAGGGGGGATGTGGCGTCGATCGGGCCGCATATTCCTGCTGAACCGCATACACTCCCGAGCCGTATGAGACTGAGAGTCTTCTTTGAATCGCATAAGGCAGCTCCTGTATGAGCCGCATGGGCTTCTTCCAAGAGCCGCATGGACCATTACTCTGATATTTTCCATGCTTCTACAATGGTATGAAGAAGGATTTGGCTCTTTTCGTGTCATAATGCATGGCTTGTCAGCGTGTGAAGGCCGAACACCAACGACCAGACGGAGAAGTACAAAATTTGGCTATTCCACAGTGGAAGTGGGATAATATCTGTATGGACTTTATAGTCGGCTTTCCAAGAACTCAGAAGGAGAATAATACGATTTGGGTGATCATGGATACATTAACCAAATCGGCTCATTTTATTCCAACAAAAGTTACATGGGAGCGTAGAACGGTTGGCGCAGATCTACATAAATAAAATTGTCCGATTACATGGGGTGCCAGCTTCTATAGTGTCAGATAGAGACAGGTGATTCTTGTCACAATTTTGGATAGGTCTGCACTCGGCAATGGGCACAAAGTTGAATTTCGGTACGACATACCATCCGCAGACTGATGGTCAGACAGAGAGAGTAAATCAGATTCTTGAAGATATGTCGAGATTATGAATGCTCGATTCGAAGACAAATTGGGACGCACATCTCGCATTGGCAGAATCTGCCTATAACAACAGTTATCAGGCAAGTATCCAAATGGCCCCGTACGAAGCCTTGTATGGACGGAAATGTCAATCACCGATATGCTGGGATAAAGTTGGTGAATGGCAAGTGCTCGGACCAGAACTTGTGGAACAGGCCGTCGATAGAGTTCACTTAATTCGAGAAAGCCATAGAGTTGCTCAAAGTCGACAAAAGAGTTATACAAATGTACATCGACGACCTTTGGAATTCACGGCGGAAGATCATGTCTTCTTGAAGGTCATGCCCATGTGAGGTGTGATGCGGTTTGGGATAAAAGGAAAGATGAGCCCAAAATTCGTTGGACCCTTCGAGATTTTGGAGAAGGTAGCCTCAGTAGCTTATCGACTTGTACTACCTCCGGCTCTGACTGATGTGCACGATGTCTTCTATGTATCCCAACCACGAAAATACGTACTTGATCCAAGTCACGTAGTGAACTTCGATCAGTTGCAGCTGAGCGCCGACCTATCCTACACTGAAGAGCCTGTCCAGATTTTGGACAGGAAAGAGAAAGTTTTGCAAAATCAGACAGTAACCTTGGTCAACGAGCTTTGGCGGAACCATGCTGTCGAGGAGTCGACGTGGGAACTAGAAGAGGATATGCGAGTGAAATACCCCTTGCTGTTTGATAATTTTGAGGTAGGACTTTTGCTTTAAGTTTCGAGGATGAAACTTTTTCTTAGTGGTATATTATGTAGTGCCCCACTCCTAGCGGTTCACTATGTAAGGCTTGTGTCTTGGTTAACTTGGTCGGAACCGAGTATTGGGGAAACTTACCGTCGGCACTGAATCGATCAAGGACAAGTACATAAGAACCTTTCCAACTAATGGATTGGTTTCTCTTGAAATGCGTCCAAGAGTTTTCTCTGGATGTTTTGCTGCTGGTTTTGTTGCTTGGTTTTGATGGATGCTTTTCTGAATGATTTTCAATGATTTGATTCTTGCCCGTTTTTATCGATTTGCATAACATTCATTCTTGAGAATTCTGAGAGAAGAGAACATAACGAGATGGAGTATTAACCAAACTTTTGGTGCATGCAGACTGACGCGTGACGGAAGGCTAAGCGTGTATGTGTTCCTTTCTCTCTCTGCGATTCTCTAATTTGGTGGGTGTGGATCTCTGTGGTGGTATTGTCCCTCTCGCTATTCCTTCATGGCAACTAAATAAATGTCTTACAACATTCGTTGATCGATATCAAGTTGCTAATGCCATAAGTCAATACCACTAAGAAGCTAGTCATAGAACATTGAAATGATGCTTGCCCCTTGAACATTGAATGAATCGATTATACTGTTAACAACATTGAGATTATGCTTGTCCACTGAAAATTGAATTGAGATGAATTGATGCATGAAATGATGGAATGTGAAATATTGAGAATGAACATGTTGCCTAGTATTTAATATTCTATGCACACAATGTTTATCGAGTCGGACACACATTCGTATGACTATAGACGCACTTGTATACAAGGATTTTCCTCCAACGGTACCCGCAGCGGTGTGATCGAGTCGGCCTAGGAGGTAATTAGTACTTTGGTAGCACGATATCGGAACCTTCATTTGGGCTCGTAACCTGGTGAGTGTTCAACCGCATACCAATACGAAGTTCTATATGGCACGTCGACATGGTGCACAACCACTAGTAGTCATGTTGTAAGGATGTATGCTAATCAATGTCTTATGCAAGGGCGGTAAGTATATTATTATTATCCTGTATTTTATGCAGGAAAGCTGGATTCGGCCAATGGTAAAGTAAACATGGTTTCATAAAATTCCATGTTGCCTTAATTGTGATTTTCTCTGAATGTTGCCTGTTCCTAATAAGTGCATGATTTAAAATGCTTGTCATTAATAAAATGTTGGTTTAGCTGAGTGGGCCAATGGGGCTCACCAGCATATTATTATAATATGCTGACCCCTCCTCCACAGGTACTGGAGAAGGCTCGGGCGCACATCGTAATTAAAGTTTTCTGAACTGCTGTTTCCTTTCAAGTTGTTTTCCCTAAAAGACGCACAAAGTATTGCAGTTTTCAAAAGATTGCTGCTCATATTTCAAAGTTCTAAAGGGGCATGATGTATGGAACATGAAGTTATTTCATGGCAGCCTATCAGTTGTACTTCTTTTCATGAATCAATGTAGCCGAAAAGGCATTTCAAATATTATCGAAAAAAATTGTATTCTGACTACAATTATCAATAAAATGAGTATTTCTTCTTCCCATATTGTGTCCTTAATGTTTCTGAAATGTGGCTGGGTTTCAAATGTTTTTAAATGACATAACAATGCACGTTCTTGCCTTGTACAAGTGCAACACCAGACTTGTACGGCATCACGCCTTAGCGAGGATGAACGATTCAGCGCGAATCGAAGCGAGGACGAAAGATTCTCCAAATCGGGGCATGACACTCTCTATTCCAGGTAGACTCACCTAGAGAGTGATTCCTCCATGAGACACGAACCAAAAGTATAACCTGGTTCCGGAGCACGTTCTTTCGACGATCCAGAATCTCCACATGCTGCTCTGGATAGTTGAGAGTAGGCCCCACCTCTAACTCGAAATGATCTAATACATGGTTAGGATCTGCTACATACCACCTCAGTTGTGACACATAGAATACGTTATGAACTTCCTCGAGCAAAGGCAGCAAGTCTATTCGATAGGCCACTGCACCGACCCTTTCCAGAATAGTGAAAGGTCCGATGAAGTGCGGACTAAGCTTCCCACCTCAGCCAAAACGAATCGTGCCCCGTGTCGGAGAAATCCTCTGGAATACCATATCGCCAACCTAGTCACAAAACATGTCTCAACACAATCCTAGAACACTATCGCAACAAGAACAAACATAAAACTAAAACTATACCTCGAATTCTAACATTCTCTAGTGCTATCGGCCCAATGCCGCTGCCTATTCTGTACCCCCCGAAGTCTATACCTGTTCTACTACATGTTCACCTACCAAGATATGATAGTAGCTCCTAAAGTTAACACTTGTATTTTTACTCTTCTACATAAATTTAAATTGCAAAAATATTATTCACAGATAAGGTTACAGTTCTAGTTATCATCTCTAACTTATCTCAAGAAAATAAACCAACATCTAGGTTAGTTACTTACCTCCAACCGGGTCTAATGGCTGGAACTCCCTCCTTGAATTAGGGCTTTAGCTAGTAGGGGTGTACTAGGATAGTCTCGCATCAGGTGTGTAGCTAACCCACAAAACAGGCACAATCCCTTTCTCTTCTTACCGTTGATCCATACATGCCTCGACTTCTTACAGTACTTACAGGTAGGCACCCGCTCTACTAGTCTCTGCTGAGCAGGAATCCAAACTAGAATATATGGCATTGGCTGAAGGTTTGTGCGCTCCTGAGGCCCATGGTGGATACTGCTCCTCACTCTCTTGGAACTAGGCTCTTTTCCTCGAGAATGCACTAGGTCCCTCAGCTCCTGGATCCTCTGATTCTGCTTCCTTAAGATCTCGGTCTAAACTCTTTGTGCCTCTAACACGTCCCAGAGGAGTCCAAATATATGAATTCCATCAATGGGCAAACCTCCTGAGAATTTGGTATAGGGTACCACTCCAGGAGGCAGAGGAGGAGGCGGAGGAAGACTCTCGGTCTCGGACGAAACTGCAACCCTCTCTTGAATGGTAGGGAACTCTCTGGTGAGGCTGCTACCATCTCCTCAACGACAGGAGATGCAACTAACCCCTGGTCAATCGGAGGGGTCACTACCGCCTGAGCAGTAGGAGGTGGAAGTATGCCACCACTCATGTCCAGAACTGTACGGGCTCGGGACACGAGTGCCATACTGAAAAGGTAGGTAGAAAACAATAAATAATTAAAGGTTGCGAGACAGTTTATCATTAAACTTAATAATAAAAATTGATAATTATCATAATAACAGAAGAACTATCTACAATGGGTTACCCGTCATAATACTAACGTATTCTATGGCTTCAGGCTATGGGCATACTCAACTTACTGGCACACACTATCCAGGATACTATACTACACTTTATGGGATATTACCTTCTATTGCCTGCCTTAATTGAATGCGGGCAAATAAGTAGCATACAGGGCTCAATTAAATGAGACACAAGTGTCATGTGGGGTAGTAGGCTTAATGTGGACCGTGTCCATATTTTGGGTTGACAAGTTTGGGTCAAAATGGTGTCCCCAATTCGAGTCAAAAATAAAAGTGACTTCGTAGGGGTGAATCAAGATTAGATCTTGTGTCAGGAAAGTCGTGCGATAAAAACAAAGCAAAAGATGGTGTGTTTGAGTGGGATACGAAGGTCATGGGTGTAGGATGTCTTGACTAGATCATGCATGCGATGCTAGTTTTGAGAAAACAACTAGTCTTGTGCTCCTAAATTAAAAGTCATTACAATGTGCATATGATAGTCATAAATAAAAGTGGGAATAGTCAAATGGCCTAAATTGATCCGAAAGTTGTGCGATACAAATATAGTACAAGGGAACAAGTTTGAGTGGGACATGATATATCAAAATAAAGATAATCTTGTCTACTACAAACTCATGAAGGAAGTTTCCAGAGATTGACATCTCCGACGCTCTAGAAATCAAAGTCACGGAAAGAACATTCGTCTATCTAGAATACTCTCCCTAGGGTGTCTACCCAAGTCTTGACACTGTCTACACAAGGCACTAACTCTTCTATATGATACTAGGATGGTACCTATATACTAGGTTGCTCATGTCTCTCCTCCAACTAGTCACTAAACTGTTGGTGCCTAAACTTCTATAACATTTAAGATACTTTGACTCTTGCTACTAGGGTACTCCTATTCTGGTACCTGGTACAACCCTTACCCTAATATTCATTAATCACTCTAGGGTTCTCATCTATATTTAATTATCAAAATCATATACAATTACTCCCTAACCATACTCTAAACTATTAACACAATACTCAAGGACACAAACTAATTGCAAGTTACCAAGCCATCACACTACAAAGAACCCATAATGAAATGAGACTCTACAAGGACCTGGACTAAAGAACTGAAAGTATCCCTACTCTTAAGCTAATTAATGATGGAACAGAATCTATAATAACAGAAGTGAAATGTTAGAGATGATATGTTAGGACCATTCTTAAGATACAATCTGATAATCATACGCGTCTGTCCAAAATCATGATACCCTCCTTGCCATGCCAGTAAGTAAGGCTACGATAAACGGTAGATTCCATAACTGGGTATGTACCTCTATAATTATGTTATCTGGAATCCTCGCCATGCCGACTAGTATAGTTGTGAGAAATCTCAAATCTCATAACCAAGATATGTACATCCGAAGTCAGGTCTCTATGTTTTCGCTACGCCGGCTTATATAGCTGCGATAAACTCCAAGTTTCATAACCAAGTAGACGTTTTACCTTTCCTGTTATTCCTGTCAACATATGTTATCAGAAGATACTGTAACTCAGGCTATAAAATTCATCTCGATATAAAAATCAAAATCAATGATGATCCATCAAAATTAAATTCAATAACAAGGATCAAGGGTGAACAGAAACAAGAGGAAAGGATTTCAAATTTACGTTCAAAACAAGATTCTCCAGGGTCATCCTAAGAATCTCTCAAGAAGTCCTAACTATAATTTAGTAACTCATATCATAATCTAGAACCTACATCCTAATAGTAGGCTTATAATTAGTACTCTAAGTTGAACACCATTATGATATCGTACAAGTTGCGATGTGGACCTGTATGGGCCACCACAAAAATGTGTCATAACCCGTACCCTATTTAGGGGTACGAGCAAGTGGGTACGTCCAGCCTACGCGGGTATAGGTCATCTAGAACATATAACATCTAAGACACAATAATATAACCTGTCATCTCCGTATGGAGGAATATAATCACAACTCAATCACATGAATCTAAGGAGGATAAGCACAAATATGATAATGATAAACAATAGAAATAGATAGACTGAAATAAATGCGGGGTCACAAACACCATTTCATAATTTAAAGACATAAAACAATCCCAAATAAGTTCTACAGATCCAAAGTATCAAGCTGGAATACAAATTTAGACAAAATTTAGCTAATCTAAGTCACTACAGGCGGTGCATCCTCTACGAGCACCAGTTCCACATGCAGGTCCTGGTCGTAGTCTCCATCTATGCCAAACCCGTAGAAGGTCGAGCAATCTGCATCTAAGTCCTCTGAAAACAACGGGGGTTATCCTGTCAGGATATGAGCAAGTACAAACACCAACAATAGTTCCATGTGAATTGACAAATACTATAAGAGACAATTATAATAAAATACAAGATAAAACATCAAGATTGGAAATAAAACAATACAAGAGAACTAAATTCATATCATGGGTGAGATATAAGGTAAAACTGGAATATAAGCAGTAAATGTAAATCTGTTGTACGGTGTAAACATAAAAAGTGCCATGAGATATTAGAGCGTTATGTGATCGACTTGGGTCAGGATTAGGCTGTTCCATTTGACTGGCTATTCACAAATAGTATAGTAGTATAAAGGATTAGGACGACAAAAATGGAAAACTATGCACAAGTAGTATCAGGTCAAGCTACACCCTACGTGTGGTGAGGGTGGAGCTATGCACAAGTAGTAAACAAGTGGGGGTAATGATCATATAACCTCTAATAACTCCCTATCCCCGAGTAGTATAATGGATCCAACCATGACACGCCTTGACATGGGATTTAAAGAGCAGTGGGCCAGCCCACTCCTAAACCGGTGTCTATACAAGTACAAGAAACAAGATCAAACAATGTACTCATATACCAGTTAAACCATGAATAACATCTCATGACGAGATCCAACGTATACTAGTCCGTGTATCCTCGTGTCAAGAATCAAATAAA